>BSAI01000162.1:8107771-8168302 GCA_036245035.1 Adrianichthys oophorus
ATGGATGGATGGATGGATGGATAATTTTGTTTTTCACTCTACAAGGAAACTAACATTTTTGGACATTCAGGAATGTTAAATCAAGCTAAAATTAGTCAAAAGCAAGACATTTTTTGTTCCATTGATATCAATGCTTCCTTTCACTGCAAAGCAGATTAAAATTAAAGTGGACACGACTGACAAGTTGATTTGACATTTTCTTGCTCTACTTTCTTTAGTTTAAGCCTTTAATTACCCAACAAAGGCACAATTAATTTAGAAATGCTTTTTTCTGCTGTCTTTTGCCACAATCAATATTCTATAACTTTTCTAAATGTATTCTACCGTTTGGTTAATGTGGGTTTGAGTTTAAATTCTTTATCCATCGCTTAAAAACATATTTTTGATTAGTATTTTCATGTGTCGACTTAAAGTTAGCAAAATGTGTGCTCTCCAGTGTTTTCAGTTAATAACTGATTTTTCAATTTATTTTTCACCTTAAACATTTAGCTTTTTGTAGTGATGTCTACAACCTAATGAAAGCTGAATTATATCTGAACAGAGTGAAGATAAACAGCCTGCTGCTTAATGATATTCAGTCATTGTGATGTAATTTTTTTTCTACATTTATATATTGCTCAGTCCCTGCAAAAATAAAAGCCTCTTCTGTGAAAAGATAAGTCTGACTTTTCTCATCCTGACAGGAGTAGGAGCCATCATTGTTGCTTAAAAAATGTAAATGATGGGGCACAAAAATAAGCCCGTCTCAAAAAGAAAGAGGGGAAGACAGTTGCCGTCATGGAGACGTTGACTGCGCATTGTGATGTAAAGGAGGAGAGTGTTAACTTTGACAGCATTTCTTGAGATGAGTTTAAAGCTGATGGAAACTCGAGTCTTAGGAACCTATCAGCAGGTTTCATCACACTCCCATGATGCACAGACACACAAAGACATTCCTGTCTGCCTCTCTGCACTTTCCACACCTCAATAATTCATGGTCGCTAAAATAAAAATACCAGCATCTCTGATGCACAGAGGCTCCAACACAATCAGAGATTACTCTACAAGTCTGTACCGCCCAGATAAAATCAACACAGATGTCACAAAAAAACAAACAAAAAGATGATTCACATATGTTGTTGGTTTGTGTCATCAGATTAGGATTCTGCAGAACAGATTCACATTTTTCATCTTGTACACTGGTTTTGAGGATATTTATTCTGTATATTTAGTGGACCAAAATGAGGCATTCTCCATCTGTTCTTGGTCATAACTGCTACACTGTCATGCCATCCAAGACAATGCATATGCCATGCAAATGCCTTTACTGTCATGAGAACAGGTTTCAACCACTAATTTAATGTTATACAACACAAAACTGCTGCCTGACTCATTAGTCAAATCTGACAGAAATGTAGAAATTATTTTGTCTACTTTCTTTACTTTTTGCTACAGTGTTTGTCTTACGTCTAGAGAAAGTGAATGTGAGAAAGAAGCTATGAAATTGCTATACACTTTAGACTATACAGTTGTGCTATGAGACTATGCAGCCTTTTATTAATTCAGCCATCCAATCAATTACACCATCTACACCTTATTATCCCTCAGAGAAAAGTTTCCAAACAAGTTCTCCAAATATGGCAACTGTTAAAGTACTACAAAGCGACCACTGGTCATGCTGATTGCCATTACAAACAAGTTTCAGTCCACCTGTATAACAATAGGAACATGAGAAAAAGAAGTGCCAAGTGCTAAACATGGTTTACGTTGTGTTTTCCAATACTCTCCAATATTTAAAGAGTTTAAAAGAGCAAAAGCTGAAAGATGATGTACCTAAATTATGAAAGCCTCTATAACTGGCAAGTACTGGTGGTAGCAAACAGATTATATAGTGTGGTGTCAGATAATTTACTATAGCAGCAAAGAATTCTGGGCAAAGAAGTTTTGAGCCAACCGAGACACACTCAGAGAAGGGAAAAGAGGAGTCAATTGTCCAGACATGAGGAAAAACAAACGGTGAGTAATTAACGTTTATTTTATTTTAATGTGTTTTATTTGAGTTTATTTTATTTTAGGAAGAAAAGCATTGTAAAAGTTTGCTTAGAAGGAGAAAAAAAACACAGTAATGAAGACATCAACTGTTGACAGAGAACAGGTGCGAGTCAGTGAGTTTAGTATAGGCCTGAGATAAGATAGCTCTGTTTTAATACAATTTAGCAAACAAACATACTATGTTGAACCACTGTTTATAGCTACTTTAGTTTCAGATATTTAATATCATTTGATTTCCTTTTCACTTGTTATTTACTGCTAATAGTTCTGCTACTGCTTAGCTAGAAAAATAAGTATACTTTTATTTGTCCATACTATTATTTACCATACCATTTATTATAAATGACACACAATAGGCTACAGTACACAATTTTCTGAATTCTATCTCAGCTTTCCTAGTCAATTCATACAGCAGTTTTTTTTCTGTCTTTCAGCACCAGGGACAGCTCCTGCATCAAACTCCACTCTTTTTTATTATTTGGCAGGAACGAGAAAAAGACTTCTCCTGAGCATTCACTAACAGAGGCGTGTGTTAAACGTCTGTTGCTTTTACAAGCATCAAAGTTTGCCATCAAGTGTTCCCTCAGGGCGGTGGGGGCCACAGAACACGACTTTCACACACACTGTGTAGCTGAATCTGCAGTGGAATAATGAGTCGTATCAGTGAAGCAGTGCCAAGTCTAAAGCTTAAATTAAGAGTAAAATGTGCACATAGACAAAACAAAAATTCGCGTGATAACCAGCTAATCCCATCTCGATTCAGTGGATGCGTTTGAAAGAGACGCGGGTTAATTGTGGCGAAGCGAAAATCACGTGCTTAAATGTCTGACGCACGAAAATGCCACGACTTACCTCACTGGCCTGCTGCGTGGTGCTGTCTAAAGGTAAACAACTATTTAACTATGTCCCAGAATTCAAACTGCACAAAATCCAACTTCTTTGATTAAAGAGTAATAGCCTAATTACTCAATTAGAATTAGAACTCATGGGACCAACAACTAAAGCGCCACACGCACGCGAGCCATGCGCTCCGTTCCAGAAACGTTTGAAAAGATGAAGCTACTCACTTCCCGCTGTGAGAACCAGGAGAGCCAGCGCTGTCTTCACCGGGACTGCCATCTCTTCCTCCCCGACAGAGCGAAAACGTACAGCAAAAGAAAATCAAGTGTTCCTGTGTGCACTCTGTGCTCAGTTTGGAAAAATGTCAAGGAAAAAAATAATAAATAATAGCTCTCTCACTGCGGGGGACTCTATAGAGAGTCAGTAGTTTAAGCTTGGAGGCATGGAGAGGAGTACCGACTGTTGACTGAGCCGTGAGATGAAGAGGTTGGATGCTTTCTGCTAGAGCGCACCGACTCTGGTCCTGGTGCTGTGAATGCGCGCAGTAGAGCTCGGAGTCCTCCTCAGTTCATTTGGAGCGATGAAAACAAGGCTTCCCTGGGAAATGTGGCTCAAACAAGACGAAACCCCGGTACTTCCAAAAAAGCCATCTATTTGATTAAAGATTTGGGCGTCCTGTTCCCTCCATCGACCCCTTTTGCAAGTGTGGTCCCCAGCCGGGTGTCAGTTCCAGTTTCACATCGACACACTTTAACAAGTCTGTCTGCAGTCCAGGCGCGAGAGCAGAAAGAACCCTTGGGAATGATCATAGCAATTAATTGTATGACAAAAATGTTTTTAAAGGAAGTAAAATGTATTTTTTCATGAAACCCCCTCTGTGTTTTAATAGCCCTCAAAGAAATCAAAGATCGTCTAACTGCCTTTATAAGTTACTCAATAGATGTGCACTAACTCAAAAAAAAAACCTACAACAGCTGCTTTGACTGAAGATAATCTACTGGCATGTGCATATTGCAGCACAGCTGCTTGAATCTGACTGGTCTCACTCAGATTAGATATTAGATTCATAGGTGGTGATTTATCCAGAAGTGAAATTACCAAAGTGTTTTATTTATTTTGAAAAAAAAAAACCTTTTCTAGTTCACCTACGTATCTGTATGCAGTTTGCCTTCATTTGTAACAACAGTAAAGAGCTCAACAAAGTAAACCTTGAAAGAATCCAAGTTTTATTTTGAAAAAAACAAACAAAAAAAAAAGTCGTAAAATGTTTTACCCAAGCATAAAAAAACAACAAAAATAAATCTGGCAGACATAGTTTTGAACTTTCCTTTGCCAAAATTACTTACTCTTTTCCCAAGATTTTGTAATGTCACCGATGACCTTCAGGTTCCCTCTTTCTCATCCACATTTCACAAAAAGGTTCCAGGTCTTCTTCCCAATTTGAGCTCCATCAATAGTTGTTTCCTTATAAAACTACCAAGTTGTGACTTTTTCCTGCTTTGCAGAGTATGAAATCTCTATGTGAGAATAATGTAACACATTAACAAGAGGAGCTAAACTTTTAGTGACATCTTCATGTTGTGCAATTTCACGTGTACATGCATGTGAGAGACCACAGTAACTTCATAACTCACACTGCAGAACCTCCAACATCAAAGCAGCTCTTTTTTGATGTGAAACAGCCAGAACACATGACCTCAACCGCTTTCTGTCTATTGATGCAAATATACATCAAACCACTTTGGCTCCAAAATTACTGTAATTTACCGTCTACTTAAAACAAAAACAGTACTGATTTTTTTTTGTTGAAAAGAAATTCAGGGTTAAACATGCTGGACAACATGACTGGTCATTACAGCTTGTGTTTGTGTTGCAGATATAAAAAGTCTGAGTCTTACGATGACTCCAAACTCTAATAGATCTCAACATCTTTGATTAAGTTTTACATTATGAAGCAGTCATCCAACCAGCAGAGGGAGATAAAAAAAAAAAGAAGAGAGAACTATAACATGTGTAGGGAACACACTACAGCTTTAATCAACGTTAAAACACTAATTATTTTAGGGAAACTTCTTCAGAACATGACAGTTTTTGGACAAAATGTCTAATGCTGAAAACACTTTACTCCAATGGCACCTGAGTGTTCATGTTATAGAAAATGAGATGAATGAAGCAGATTAAAGCCTCATCTTGAATCCATCCACTCAGACATTTCAACATTTCATTCACTACAGGGTTGTGAGATGGGGTGGGGTTCAATATTTTCCAGCTGCCTTTGGGAGGCACTGGATACCTCTCAGTGTACGGCCACTCTGAACTCTTTTTACATCCATCCATACAATGTATGTTCTTTATCCGGTCAGAAGGGTGACTGGAGCCTTTTCCAAATGTCATCTTGTATGTGTCATCTTGGGGTGCCCGTGGTGCAGAGGTAGAGCGGTCAGCCTCTGATCGGAAGATTGCAGGCTCGTTTCCCGCCCTGCCCACCGATGCACCAAAGTGTCCCTGGGCAAGATACTGAACTCAGCATTTCTCCTGATGGTTATAGGTTGGCGCCAGTGATAAGCAGTACAGCTGGAATCAGTGTGCAAATGTGTGTGCGTGAGTGAATAGATAGCAAAGTTAGAAAAGGGCTACCAATCACAATTTTTGACTTTCTATTGTTTGAACCAATATGATCCAAAACATTTTCAATTACGTCAAATGGGCTTTCATGTTACTTATATAAATTGGATTCAGTCTAATATTTGTCAAATCTTTTAAATCCAGTTTAAAGGCGTTTTATTGTTTGTACCAATGTTGTCACAAACAGTTTGGAAGAGATGCTATGGGGTCCCACACGCAGCTTCAAAAAATGTGCAATCACTAGAGGATGAACAGACAGTCCCTGATAAAGACGGCTGTAGCAGCCAAATTATATGATCATAACACACTCCATCCCAGCAACACTTAAGCACTATGCAAGCATCATTCTGCTAAAGGCCCCACCCGTGTCTCCTAATGAGCATTATCACTGCATCCTCAAAGCAGTGGAGAGAGGCCAAGGGGAGGCTAGATGTAATTAGAACTACTTAGCGCTCTCTGTTGTGCCTGCTAAAGAGTCAGCCAGCAAGCGCACAAACACTGGTACTCATTATGAGGATAACATCTCTGCCCTCACATTTAGGGTATACTGTAACTGACAAACAACATTTGCAAAATCACACACATACCCTCAAAATTTACTCTGACCTGCCATGAAAAGAATCACTTTCACTCTGGTGGACAGAGCGACTCACACACTTACCCTCTGTCTTTATAGCGCACCCTGCTGTCAATTCTTTCTTGCATAAATTGCACACATATTATTGTAAAACAAAACATAAGTAGATTATTCAAAAAATAATGTTCTAATAAACCTGATAATGAAATTAAAAACTCTTAAATAAATGTGGCTGTCGTCGTAAATTATTAACACCATCCTCATAATGATCAGATTTATACTTAAGATCATCATAGTCCAGGCTCTCTAGAAAACACTTGACATATACTTTTACTCTTATTTAACATTTTAAAATGTCACAAAAGCAATAAAGCTATGCTTAGTTTATTCAAATATGTTTTTATCTGCTTTTGATGGAGCAATTTCATAACCCAAAACGGTAGAAAGTTGAAACAGTTTTATTGTTGTTGTGCCACGTGTGTAAAATTGGAGTTGCAGCACCAGTCGCACTGGCAGAGCCACCGATAATTGCCTCTTACGAACAGTTTTCCAGCCAGTTTCTGGTCATTTTTAGAGCCAACTCCCATTTGTGCTGCTCACGTGTGTTTGGCAGCTAACAGCTGCGTGGCTCATCCATGAAGCAGCTGGCCAATTTTTACTAAAACTGTTTACTAGCCTGAATCAAGAACTGTAAACTATGTTATTGAGTTTTTGGAAGAACAAAGCATAAAAAACTTACCTTACTGAGTTTAAAGAAAATTGAGCGATCATATTAAAACATACTTCCATTCATCTATTTTCTAACTCTGCTTTATTCCTGTTTGGGCTCATAGGGTTGCTGTAGCCTGCCCAGCTACTAAGGGGTGAAGGTGGCACACACCATGGACAGATTGCCTCTCCATATCTGGGCAACACAGAGACCAAAACACACTCAGATTCACACCTCGGGACAATTTTGAAAAAAAAAAAAAAACATCCGTTAAACTATCAAGCATGTTTTGGACTGTGGGAGGAAGCTGGAGTGCCTGGAGAAAACCCATATATCCATGAAGACAATGTGCATACAGAAAAGACCCTCCATGGACTAGAACCATGGCCTTCTGTTTGTGAGATGATGGTGCTAACCACTACACTACCATGCAGCCCATTAATTTACACAGAAAATGAAATATTAATGCATCAAATATCTAAACTTCTTTTTTGTCTGTTGTGCTAAAAAGGATTTTTAACATAAGAACTAAAACATTTAAAATGAAATTTCCACCGTTTGTTCATTTGAAATAGCTAGTCATGTTAAAACTGTCTTTAAACTAAACAAAGCTAGACGCGAAGCTAGAAATCGATATTTTATGAAGTCAGAACTAATACTTGAATGTTGAACCTGTGGGTTAAAATTGAATCAATTCAGTAGCTGGCAGTGATACACAACTATACCTGTAAATAAGATTAGGTATAAATGGAACCCCTATGGTCAGTAAGAGTTTCTGTAAATGAGATGATAGATTCCCACAATGCATTAATTTTTAGATGACTTTTGGTTCTGAGACAGGGGGGAATGAAATGGGCCCTTTTAAAAAATAGTCTTGTAGTCTGTCACAGCAGGTCATTGTCATTGGCTCTGGTGGGACAGAACCAGCATGATGGGGTCTCATCTTGTTGCATCTCATCATCTGATTCTCCTGATGATTCTCCTGATGCAGCATTTGTTTTTTTGCTAGTCCTTACTTTGTGTCCTCCTGGCTTACCTTTAGAACTCATTCAATCCAGTTTTCTCGCATGTCTCTTAAAAGCCCACTCCAATGAAAATTGTGTTTTTAACATGTTCTTGGGTCTTTTTTCCATGACAGAAGAAGATTAAAGATTAAAGAAGATTAAGCTCAACATTGCATTTCTGAGTATTTATTGCACTATTTTTTGCACAGCTAATGTTAGATTGGGGTTGTCAGGGGTTGAGCCAGCAGGAGATAGTGTGAACAAATAGATGATGGGAAATGGGGGGACAAGCTACATCTATGAGTCGTATTCCTGAAAAAGTACTGCCACTCTGCAGAAACTTTGTCCTAGAAAACGACAGAGGTTTTTGGATTTTAGCTAAAAACTGTATAATTATATAATTTTAATGTTAATCATTTATGCATTTAGGTACCCAGAATCCTACAAGCAGAAAGTTACAAAGTTTTAAATAGTCTCTGTTTTGATGCTTTTAACAAAATAAGATGTTTTTTTAAAAGGATGTATTTAAAACAAAGTTCTGGATGAACATGTGAGTAATCCCCTTATTTGCAAAAATAAAAGCTTCTAGTTTAATCATCTTCTACTTCATAAAGTGTAATGCCGTTTTTAACCACCACTAAAATGTTCAATTACATTTTTACTTATCTAAGAATTTTCCTAAAGGTCCGGGAAGATCTCCTTTTAAATGTTCTTATTTGATCGATGGTGCCCACGTTGAAGCATGATTGTTCTGCTTCTGCAGCAATCCCTTCTTATGAGGAACCAACCCTTCAGCAGAGCAGAGGGAGCTATGCAAAATCCTGGAACAACAAAAATCTGACAGGACCACACAGAAACATGACAACATTTCACAATCCAGCATGTACGCCTTGCACAAAAATGAGGAAGAAGAGGAGGCAGCACAGGAGGGCACTTTGAAGAAAGCTGTGGCTAAGGATGAAATATTTGCAGAAGACATAAATATACATTTATACATATATATATTACTATTATATATATATATATATATATATATATATATATATACATATACACTATGGACGTTCAACACTTTTATTTGAAACAATTTTTATTTTGAAAGTGATTGTTCTTTTTTTTTTCATTGTTGACATTTTTTTGTTTAATACCTGTTTTTAAGACGACATTAAACTGCAATAACTTAAAGTTTCATTTAAATATCTACATATTCTTTCATTTCAATACAAACTATTTTCTATTTTGTTGCTGCAAAAAGATAAAGCATCTCTAAAACGGATCAGCCTTTATTTAAATGACTTTATTTTGAATTACTTTAGTGGCTCACCTTCTCTCAATGAAAATCCCACATCGTGTGAACGCCTGTTTGCGGTCTGAGCGGTTCGAGCTGAGCTGACATGCAGGTGTGGCTTACATTTTTGTATCCCAGTGCTTCTCTTACTTGGGAATGAATGCTAATGAATAATAAAATGTTCCATATTTTCTCTCCTGGAATGACTCTGGTCTTTGTCAGCAGGACGGATTGAATCTTTCTGTATTGTTGAGCAGGTCACAGCAAATTCAATAGAATTTACACGTCTGAGAAATAACCAAACACATTTATCTTTTCAGTTTCAATGCGGTTTTACCTGAGAAGCAGAGATGGAAATAGGTCGGAAGATGAACCATGAATACTTGAGTGTGGACAAGTCAAAAGAAAAAGAAGATTGTTGTAAAGGTGTTCTTTGTAATACAACTTTGTATTGATTCTCCAAACTGCTTTTTCCATTTACATGCAACAAAATACACCGCAACAGACATTCAGTCTGTGTTTGAAAGCTTTTTTTTAAGTATTGCCACATTATCCTCATTTTTAAGTTTTTGTTAAAAAAAAAAAAAAAATTTTTAAATTGCAACTATACACTTTTCCGCATAAACTGACACAATTCTTGCTTTTAATGAAGCAAGATTTGGTTTGAAAAAACTTTCTGGATTATTTGAAAACATCTTTTTTTCAATGCTTTCTTTAACAGAAAGAAAAACAGATTTTTAATATAAAAAAACAAACAAATGGAAGTCATTGTTTCTGGGCTGGATGTAAAACGATAAAAAAAAACTTCTAATCACTGACTAGGTACTTTTACACTTATTTATACAAATGCATGTTTGATGTTTCCATACTATTGATATCAGCTCTCCCTTTTTCTCTTTTATTAAGTAATGAGATGACTCTCCATACGTTAAATGTGATATAATGGTCTTACAATAAACTGCAGATATCACCTCACATTGTCACTTAGCATTTGTTCAAAAGGGGCTTTGAAAACAGTTACTCCAGCTTTGAGTCTCACATAATAGCATTCAAGTTCCTTTCATGAATAAAAAGGAACTATGACTGCTATAAGATGTATAAATGTTTAAGAGAAACGTATGCTCCCCTCCAGACAGCATCTATTTCAAGGGAAGCTTTGTGTACTGTATTTCAGCCGGAAAATCAAAACCACAAAATGCATCTTTTTGAGCACCGTAGATTCATTCTAGAGGAGTCTGGAATCTGAAATCCACTTCCTGTTTACCACATCTTTATCTATAACAGGGCTGCCAAACCCTGGTCCCTTAAAATCTGACACACTCCCTGTTTTTCCAGACATTTCTGTGTTGCTTTGTGCTGATTTGGTGATTCGGGTGTTTCCACTTTCTGATGGATTCTGAGTCTTGTGGTGGAAATCAGCAGCAAGAAGCGCAAGGAGGGCTGGAGGGTGGTAGAACATAAGGGCAAGGGGTCAGGCAACACTGGTCTATAGGAAAATTTGACACTTCAGCAACCACAGGCACTTGTGAAGCTGGAAACCAAGCAAGAATCGAATACAAATTTCAACTCTATAAGATCAGAAACTACTGACATTGTTTTTAACAGTTCTGAAAAGAAGAGGAGATGCTATGCTGTGATGAAAGTATCCCAGTCTCACAGATTTTGAAGCCTGTACAGGCAATAAATGTGAACTTTGCGGGGGAAAAAAATGCTTTTCTGAGTTTAAACATGGTATAATATTATATATGATGTGTTAGGAAAAAAATATGGATTGTATAATTTTGAAAGAAAAATATACAAGTGTTTGTGTGTACAACACAACTCTGATACATTTTGATGGCGATCAGCTGGTTAATGAAGCCATAGAGACATGCTAAAATTTGTCCTTAAGGTGTAACATTAAATTCTGATGGGAAACCGGAATAACCTGTAAACGCGGTTACATTTTACCAGCCTTTGGGACTATAGTCAGCTCTAAAAGACTATGAAATATTTTATAAGAAATAATATTTACTTTTTTGTGCAATGCTTTGTCTGAAGGATAAAGATTTGTTTATCTGGAAAAGAAAAAGTCAATTTTTAGCTCATGATCAGGCAAAATATTTTTATAAATGAAGCTTTTAATTTCAAGGAAACGTTCGTTTGATGTTTTATTTATCCATGCAAGTTAATATGAGAATGCATATTTTTTATATATTTAAACTCATTATACATTTATAAAGTGTCTGCAAGTTTAAATTCGGAGCATTTCTCTTAAATAATACAGAGCCTGTCTTGCTCCATCTGTTACAAAGAGAGGAGGGAAAGTAGAAAAACAGCCTTATAGGTTAGTTGGATCATTGTCAGAATATAACTTATGTCTCTCATATCACTCGTGTTAGTCACTTCCAGGCGCCAAACCTCCTTGAAATATAAGGTAATCCTTTTTTCCTTACACTTTGCCAACAGGCCACCCTTGGAGCGTTTCTGTGACTAAATCTGACGTAAAGGTCTGACAGAACATAGACCCTAAAATAAAAGCAAATGACCTTGAATCGTTAATCAGATAATTTGGCATCAAATGTTTCAGTTAATGGCAAAAAGCCATGAGTGATGCAACACTTATATAGATGTCCAGGACAGAGGCAGAAAATTACACACTGCAAAAACTACATCTTAAAGTAAAAAAAAACTAAAAACTTGCTTCAAGAAAAATGTTCTTGTTCTTTTTCAATAACAAAATAACCTTAGTTTAATAAAACATGACTAGAATTTTATTCTTAAAATCAGATTTCTTGGTTGGACCATTTTTCTTACTCCATTTTTTTTTTTTTTTTTTTTTTCGTTTTTTGCTTATGTAAAGAAAATCTGCCAATGGGGTAAGAATTTTTTATTTATGTCTACGAAGCCGGTTTAGTGCACTACCATGCTAAAATGAGAATGTTTATTTTATTTGCCATTAAAAAAAATGCTTCATATTTTTTCCTTTGGCATGCAAGCTTTCAGATTTGTCTGAAAGGGGGTGGATTTATTCTTGCGGGGTAAAACCATAAGATAAATATTTCTACGTCCTCAAATGACTTCATAAACTTCACTCCTCTTTGTGGTTCACACCAGTCCCCTGGAGAGAGAATTATGCAGCAGACTGAAAGGACGACCAGAGGGGTTCTGCTGTGTGTCCTTATATTCTGTACAGTGTGTCCCACTATTTGTATCATTTATACAGTACACAATGAGATATATATATATAACTGCATCCTGCCTGAGATTTTTTTTTTTTACTTCTACTATAAAAAATTTTAAAAAATTACATTTTTTCTAATTCTGCTTTCCTCTTAGAGATCTAAGTGCTCCATGGTTTCCACTCCACATCTCCAAACCTTCCTCTGACTGTGTCTCGCCAACAAGTTGTGCTCTCTGAGTGACAGCGATGTCCTCTGACAGCACTGAATAAGATAACATGACCAGCACACAGGGAGGGGAATCCCTATGAAATAAATATTGCATACACTTCACTCTGGGAGACGGAAAGAGGGCCATCCAGGCTGCAGATGTGGTCAGATTTACCCTCTTCTGGCTGAGTGAGGGCAGTCACAATATAATGTAGACCCCACAACCACCACCACAAAAAAAAAAAAAAGGGGGGGGGGGGGGGGGTAAGAGTGCAATTGTGTGCATTTTTTAAGGCAAATACAAAAGGAGCAGGCAGTTAGTGTCCTCACTTTCTTTTTATAAACCTGCTGGATGGAGAATCCATGTACACTGTCAGACTGGGGCAGCTGGCATGAAGCACACAATCTTTTTCTATCTCTCACACCCACACACTCACACAAAGACACACACAGTTTCGCAAGTTTAAACAAAAAAAATGTGGAAAACTGCAGGAGCATGAAATCTTCTGCTTCCATAAGGCAAAAAAAAATCATTTCTGTTCTTAGAATAGCAGAAAAATGCATGCAACCATGAATATTTAACTGCAAATTATCAAAGGAATTGCTCAGGTGTACAATCAACCTTAAACACACAAAACAAAAACTAGAAAAAGCTTTTTTTCTGTTAAATATTGAAGCAGCACATATGATTTCTTATATCTTTCACTAAGAGGCCAATGGGATTGGGTGCAGATATACATTGGTTCAGTTGGGAAAGCTCAAATCAAACTGTCTTTAAAGACTTTTTTAAGGCACCACATTATTCAGCTGTTATAAACTGATAATTGCTGTACAATTTACATGCATGTAGTAGTGAGGTCCGAGTGGAGATCTAGTAAATGTTAGCTAGAAGTGTATCCAATTTCTTCACAAGTCAAAAGTACAGGAAGTCCTCATTTTTTCCCTCCTTCTCTCTTTTTCACCGCCATCAGGGGGCACAAAAACTACACAACCTGACACACAAGTGACCGGGTTCAGCCATTAAATCAAACAGAACATCAAGACAGAACTATTATCAACAATAACCCTCTTGGGCAATTAAAGAGAAAGAAATACATTTGATTTAGAAATGCTTTCATGTTTTTGGAAACATTTATCTATAAAAGAAAAATGCAATAATGGAAACCTTTCAAGAAAAAGAAAACCATTCGAATTTTGCAACAAGAGAGGTTTATGTGCTGCGGTGTTTGTACAAATCTGGTCAGTACACGCTACAGTGTGAATGGTAAGCAGGACGGGGCAAATCATGAGTCTCCCGGAAGTAACAGGGCTGACAGTTTCAGACTAAAGTTCCCAATCCCTTCTGCTTCATCGCAAGAGAGCCAGGTTAAAGGAGTGGGTGGTGATCGCAGCAGAAGCAAAGAGGCAGAAGATACATAAGTAAAAGGCAGCAGAGAGGAAGAGCTCTAAGTGCACACTGCTGAAGGGAGGAAGGGGAACAATCCTGAGAGAGAATGGCTACTGGAAGTAGTAGAACATAGATAAACTCAGGGGCACCTGATGAAAGGGAAGAAGAGGAAAAAGGGGTGATGGTGACGAATCTTAAAACCATTGAAGTTTCCTTTTTTCAATTAATTAAAAACACACAGCAAAAACACCAAAAATTACATTGTCTTAGCTTAAATATCATTTTCTAGTTAAAAAATTAGAATATCTTGTTTAATCTTGAAAATATTCTATTTTAAGTAATATATCTAATAAAAAGTTGGCTTTTGTCTCATAATTTATTTGCAGTTTTGACCAGTTTTTTTTTAAAGTGTAATTCTAGATTCATTTGATCTAGAAACAAAAAAAAATAGTCACACTGTTATTGTGCTTAAAATAGTTATGGGGGTGGGGGGGTGGGGGGTATATGTATATACATTTAGAAATAGCACAATCAGACTCTCAGCCTAAAACAAACCATTTTTTAAGTAAAACAAACGTGAGGTTAAAGAAAAGAGGTACATAGAGAGGATGAACGCTGCCCTTAAGTGTTTTTTAATGAGTTCTGTAAACTGTGGACACTAAAAAACAATGACATTTGTGTTATATGTGCCGCGAGCAGCTTTGTGCGAGTGCCTGCTAGATCTGGGCCACTTATGTGCAAAGCCTGGAGGAGACACCTGGCCTTTTGAAATTCAATTGATTTTATGTGAGCAAGTACAGGAGCATTTCCTGTAAAGTAACCAATGACATGAGATAGTGAAACGGCTGCTACAAGGACGCATGCAACATCTAAAATACATCTTCAAAATACATCTCCCACTTTTATCTGAAATGTATTTGTTTTAATTTGGTTCAGGTTTTTGTGGGACTTTCATATAGACTGCTGTTCTGTTAAAACAACTCAACTACACTGCTTTTTATAGCAGTTTTCCACTCTCATTTGTAATGCATAATTTGTCACACAAAGCAAGATTAACATTGGCAGTGTGACTGCATGTTTAATAAAACAACACTTGTGTTTCTTTTAATCTATCTCAAATGAGTAATCCAGAAAAATTCTAATACGTCACATTTACTAGTCACAAATGTTAAGACCTAAAATGTATCCTGTTGCTACCATTCATCCTCTTCCAAAGTAAATACATAACATCATGCAGTTACAAAAAATATAACTTAGGAAGAACGATAGCACCATCTAGTGGCTATTGGATGCTATTGCAAAGATTTTCCCAAAAAAAGAGATATTGAGGACATCCAGATATCTACACTGAAAAAGACATAGAACATTTTAAAAAGAGAAATCCAAACCTCCCAAGAAGTACATGTAATTAGGATAAATCAGTTAAAAAAAAGCTAAAGGTTTTTAAGTTTTTTTTATTTGGTATACATATTAATTGATTTACACAGTGTGTGTATATATCTATATACACATATGTACATGTATAACATGTGCCACTGTTAAAAAAAAAGTGTTCTTTGAAAACAAAGGGGGGAAAAAAATGCATGTGCTTCATTTGAAATCAGTGCCATGTAGCACATCTAAGGAGTGACCGGAATGATCAGATGGCTGTCATACAGTAATTATTAGTTTTCCTTGCAAAATGTGTTTAAAGAGAAAAAAATCATTCTTATAATAATAATTTTAAAAAAAAAACTACTTGAACAAATTAAATAGGCAACCCAAATACTACAGTGGCAGCATGGACCCTTAGTGTCAAACTTGAGAAAAGGATTAAGTCTATAACACACACACGCACACACAATATGCATAAGACACTGCATAAACATACAAAGTAAAGTCACTCTTAAGAGCAAAAACACTTGTCTGGTACACAACAGAAACTCAGGCATGCTCCAGAAGGTCAGAAAACATTTCTCTCACACTTGCATACGCAGAAACCAACAGCACAGTCATGTACCACAGCCCTGCATGACTGGGCTTACCTAAGATATGCTTGCACAGTTGAGGTGCATGCACATGCCCACACACACGCAAACACACAACCTGCAGGAAGTTGGGTCATTCACTGAAAACGTGAGGACCTATGTGCACGTACAGCAAAAAAGAGAGGGAAGTCATCTTGATGCAAACCACCTGAAATTTATGAAGGTTGGAAATCAACAAAAGAGGAGGGTATATCTTGTAAATATGTTAAGTTGTTGTGTGTGTGTGTGTGTGTGTGCTAGTACAGACATGTGCTTTGAGTAATAAGGAGCAGGCAGTGCTGGATGTGTTTTATTAAAACAGAGTCTCTGGCTCCCTCCTGTGGTCACTCTGAGTCTCTCTGGACCTCGGAAGCGTCTGCGCGGCAAATAGGACAAGTTCTGTTGGCCTGAGAAAAACAGAAGGAAAAAAAATAGCTTGGAGGCCATTCGTATCAGGTTATCACAGTGAAGCTGGATATACACAAGTTTTTAAACCTAAAAAAAAGAGATGAATAAACTGCAGTTCAATGTTTTTCTGTGGCAGATTTACTCTTCTTTGTGATCATCTTACTCTCCATGACGCAGTTTCAGTGCACTTTATCTGTGGGACAAGGATTCTAGAAATACAGTAGGTGTCTGTCCACCTCAGCTAGAACAAGAACCATTTGTATAGATGGTCTCATAGTGGCTGGTGATCACTTGATTAAGTTTCACTTGCCAAAATTACTAACCAGATTAGTCTACATAAAACACAGTGTTTAAGCTGTTTTTGCTTTTTAGGACACATTAAAATGAATAAATATTGAACTGCGTAAAATAAAGCCTTTTTATGGATCTGTGCTTCCACAAATGCAATTTCAAAGATCTTTTAAAGACAAGGTGACTATCTATTGTATGGATCTTCCTTTCTAACAATGTAATTTAGGAGGGAAAGACTGATTGCTAGTCATACTGCATTTGACAAAACATTTGTTTATACAGTCATTGAATGAAAAAACATATGTACAACAAGCCACAGAAAAAGCCATCTTAAAAGAGATAGAACGCAAAAGTTTCAAGTTGTTTTTTTGAACACGATCAGACAAATGTTGTGTTTACTAACCCTCAGCCACTTGTCAACACACTTTCCATGAAACTCGTGGCTGCAGGGAAGGACTCGCAACAGTTGACGCGACTCAAAGTCACTCATACACACTACGCACCTGCAACAAAACACAAATTAGACTCCAGCAACAATTGTTCACACGACAAATCCCATCATCTGTGAATGAGGACATTTTTGACTTGGACATTCTATGAAAACGCTGCAACTATTAAAATAGCATTCATAAAAAGAAAGTTGCTGATAAATGTATAAAACTATTTATACAACCTTTTTTGTGCCACCTGTAGGTAAGAGAATAGGATAACTGAATCAAACATGTTCAGAAGGAATGGTTAACTTGAATAAAGCCTTGGTTCTGACTCCTAAAGGGTGCCATGAATGTAATTCCCCCTTCTTGACACGTAGAAGGCTCTGAACGCACAGAACTCACAGTGTTTGTTCCGACTGGTGGTTATTTGGATTGAATCGATAGGAAGGAAGCTGTTCGATGTCCCCCTTGGTCAGTCCTCTAAGCTTGGCCTCTCCCAGGCGCTCGGCGAGGTTCAGGAGGGCCTTTGGGATAAAACACCATCAACGCCACAGAGATTAACAATCTGCTGCAAACAAAAAAAAAAAGTTTAAAACTTGAGGAAGCTAAACCTCATAGTTCTCCACTTCTCCATCATCTACATCCAGCTCTAGGCTGATTGCAGGACCCGTGGGCTGAACAGGCAGCATTGACCTAAGGAGATAAAAGGATTCACACTTTTGTGTTCATCAGTTATTTCTGATGTGAAGCAGACACTCTTCAACAAAAATTAAGAAAAAAAGGTCGCCTTATTCTATCAAACATTTATATATTTATTGTCATCATAGCTTTCTTTTTCCCCCAACCAGTGATTAAGCCCACACCCCAAAACAAACTTTACTGGTTCAGTCAGGTCTGTTGTTTCCCAACTGAACATAAAATGAAACTTTTTCCTGAGTTCCAGTAAAAAAATAAAAAATACTTTTTACTTACAGGAAGTAAGGCAACAAGCTAGGGTGGTAAGGCGAAGGTGGAAGCTGTTGTGAGCGGTACCGCCGCCCGGGGAGACGCCGAGGAATGAAGTTAGGATAGGACTGGAGAAAAAAATGTTCCCATGGGATAAAAATGAAAAAAGAACATATAGATTCATACACAACTCAATGCCTTGAACCTTAATGCTCACCATTCCAAAGAACTCCTGTGATAGAGGATCATGGGAGAGGAAGTGCAGCTGTGTAGAGTGTGGGGTCAGAGTAGGGTGGGTGGCAGGGGGATAGTGGAGCCCCGCCCCCAAAGACAGATGCTCTCCAAGCAGTTCCACATCGTTCTCTATCCGCTGTAACGGCTAAGAAGGGAAGAGAAAGGCATGAAAGCGTCACATGCATACAAGTTTAGTTCATGTTCCAAAACTAAAATTAAAGTCAAAACAGAAGCCAATGAGGAATAATAAAGTCAGATAGCAGTTATATAATTCTCCGTTTTAAACTAATTCAGCTTAATTAAATGTGAAGTCTAGCTGTCATATAGTGATTACTGTGATACAATTATAAAAGTTAAACAAAGAGCCACTGTAAGTCACTCTGAAAAAAACCTGCATGTTGTTCGATAAGGGTGTATCTACAGGCCCGGAGGCCCAACAGCGCTCTCAGGACAACGCTCTCAGTACTGAGGATTCTTGAGACAACGCCTACCATCTACAGGGTGAAGTTTGTTTTATTATTTTCTGTAGACCGTATGAGGCCCATCGTACACGTGAGTGGTAAGAGTATAAAAAAAATGTATCGAAGCTCTGCCAAAACCAACAACTTGGCAATTTATTATATGAATCTTAAAATTTAAAAGGTAAATTACCAATAAATCCCCATCCCGGTCGCTGCATGCACTGCTCCTCTTTTCTTTTATTGAGGTACTTGCATGAATTGGGTGTTCACAACTTATGTGAAATTCACATTTGAATGGATGAGCTTGTTTGAGCTTATTTGAACGTGTTCGTTTGGGAAAGTCACATTTCTATGCGAACAGGCGCAGTGTGTGGGAATCACCTGTTCGATGAATCCATATTTTAAATCAGGACTCCTGGTAATCTAATGTTTTTATTTTTGTCTTGAAGTTGCAGCCTGTTCTGTCTGTTCCTGCACTCTTCCCATCTGCAAAGAAAGGCTCCACATACAACTGCGCCAGGCAAGTTCGGTGCTTTTAGCACTCAAGTGACTGAAATGTAATCAAGAGAATCTGGTCGATTTTCAAAACCAAAGGATTTTTTTGGATTAAAAGATCATTTAGACGCAGTCATTTCGCTCCCCTGACCAACCTTTACAGCTGAAGTGATTGAAAGTGTAGCTGAGAGAATCCAGTTATTTTTCAAAATAAAATATTTCGGGAATAAAAACAAAATAACTTATTATTTCTTTAGTGGCCAAGTGGCAATTGATCCACGGACCGGTACCGGTCCGCAGCCCGGTGGTTGGGGACCACTACTCCATATGTACTGGATTATATTTCCACTGAAAAACCCTGACACCTAAAGGGTTAAAAATGAATAACTCATCAGTAAGAAAGACATTAGAAATAATCAGTCATAACCAATAAAGTTAATGATGCAAGAAACACTCAATTTTCAACATTCGTAACATTTATCGTAGGAAAAAAAAAATCTGTAAACGGCACCTAGCAGCGAAGAGGCGCTGTTTCAAAAAACAAGAGTCTTGAAATTGTTTTCCTGAGGGTGCTATTGGTCCTTCGAGTCTGCAGTTTTATAGTGCTGTGTTGTTCTACAACGGCTGAAAAAGGATGCCCAACCCAGGTTCCCAAGATCTACAGCCCTACCCGTTTCCCAACTCTCCTTGCACTGCTGATTACCTGGATCAGGTGTGTTCAGTCAATCAGAATGTGGAAACACCTAAGTCAGTTAATCAGTACCAAAGGTGGCAGACCTCAAGGACCAGGGTTGAGCAGCTCTATTCTAGGTGGCTTTTTAAAAAACAAAAAATTAAAAGTATTGTTGACATAATCTACAAGTTGCTTCTTGCAAAAGCTAAAAAAAATTTTTAAATAGTCAGATCAAGTCCTGCTAGAGGTAAATTCTGACAAAGATGTAAGCAGAAAGGAAAAGTAATAGAAAAGATCTTGAACATTGTTTACCCAGATGTCTGAATGAAGCCTTGCAGCTAATTCATTTGAATAATGCAAATAAGGAATTCATTAGCAGTAAAAAGCCAAGTGTTTTGCCAATGCTAAATTATCAGGCAAATCTGTAAATGCAATTTCCATCACTTCAGAGTGCAACATTTTCTAATGCCAATTAATTAAAACCATTAAAAAACTACTTTTACTTGTGT
The DNA here is from genome assembly GCA_036245035.1 of Adrianichthys oophorus. Classification (NCBI taxonomy): domain Eukaryota; kingdom Metazoa; phylum Chordata; class Actinopteri; order Beloniformes; family Adrianichthyidae; genus Adrianichthys; species Adrianichthys oophorus. Next base: position 8,128,060 of record BSAI01000162.1, read on the forward strand.
GCTGTAAATATATTTCTCAATGCATTCATTATCCAGTAACAACTTTTAAATAATAATACATTAACCACATGAGCAGAATGGGGATTTTACTCACTGATCGTGCTTGCTGAGCAGAGTACGGTCCAAACTGTCCAGCCTGCTGTAAGTGAGGTGGATGATGGGAAAGGTGAGCGGGAGGATGACTGAGGTGGGGAGGAGGAATCAAGAAGGCTGGGTCACTTGACAGTAAGGATGGGAATGGGTATGGCATTGGTAAGTGCTGAACAGAACAGGTCTGAAGTACCTAATACAAAAAAAAATTAAAAAAAGAGGAATAAATATTAGTGGTGCAAACTGTGGCAAAACCTAACCCATTTCACTAGGTAAAAAAGAAAAAGAAGTGCTTAAAATTAAATAAATAAAATTATACACAAATATGCAGAACAATATTCCCAGCAATGACAATAAAATGACCAATTTAAAAATATGTAGATGTATTGCTGTAATAAACCTACAATAGGATAACGCTAGGTAAAGGTTCTGAATACTGGTTAAAGTTAATCATAAGCATGTGGAACAGAAACAAAAAAAACAAAAAAAAAAAAGAGTGAAACAAAGTCTTATTAATCTGAAAGACTTCCTGATGAATTAGAGGTCATCCTTATCCTCACAGTAGAACCAGCTTTTTATGTTAAATACTATTACTTTAACTAAAACTAAAAAGAAAAATAAGTTCTGTTAAATAAGTTTCACTACAATAACTTTTTTTATTTACAAATGCACTCACAGGTGGAGGGACGCTGCAAACGGGATAATGTTGTCCACTGAAGACTACAGAGCATGCTGGAATCTGCTGTGGGCCAGAGCGAGCCTGCAGGCCTGGGGGCGCTCCAGGAGGAGACACGGGAAATGATGCTGGAACCGAACCCTGAATATGGACACCAAAGGGTTTATGTTTAAATTTAAAGCACAAGAAAATAATTAGAAGCCAGTTGGCTCATATTAGCAGTTTTTACCCACATTACAGGTACAGTAATACTAAACAAGCTCAACAGTAAAAGGTCTCAGCCTTGGTCAGAATAAAGATGGTTTCATAAAAAGTAAAAGATTAGCTTAAGAGCCTTCAAGTGCTATTAATGGTGCCAATATGAGAGCACTGAAGTCCTTTTAAGGACATTTGGTTTTATTATGTTCTTGTAATTTTCCCCCCATTGTGTCTGAGGAAAAACTCTCTAGCAGCTTTAGGATAGCCAAATTGAAGCCATTGCACAAGTCAAGTGTGTTCATTTTCTGGCAGGCATTTGTTTCATGAGGTTTCTGATTTGGTAAAAATAAAAAAGTGCAGATTTTTTTCCATTTTTGCAAAAGTAATTATAAAATGAACTAGCAACAATAACAGAATCTCTAAGAAATCATTTTTGACAAATTAGCTTGTCTAACTTAAAGGCCATTACTGCAGTCTTTAGATTTAACCCGAATGTGAAACCTTCCGCTCAATCTTCATCCAAAACATAAAGACACGTTGTTCAAACAGGACCAACCTGCTCGTGAAGGTCAAGCACTACACTGTTCTGCTGTTGAGGGGGGTGAGGGTGCTGTGGATGGGCCCCAGGGTGCAGGAGCCTGGGAGACAGGTTCGGTGACTGGTGGAGAGGCCTCGGAGAAGGATTCGGAGGATGGTAGCCTGGACGTTCATCTGGCCCTCTGGGGGTTTGCTGGCTGTATGGTGGGTAACCCTGAGGTGGAACAAGGTGTCTGTAGTTCTCATCTTGATGCCCCAGTGAAGGGCCATGGTGGGAGTGGTGATGGTGGTGGTGAGCGTTGGGGTGGTGATGGTTGTGATGATTGTTGTTGCTGTTGTAATGGTGGTGGTTGCCGTTGTTGTGGCCATGGTGATGGTGGTGACGAGTCAGACGGTCTCGACGGCCACGCTGGCGTCTCATTGGGGGGCTTGGGTGAAACAAAGAGGAAATTTGACACACAAAAAAGTAGATTTGTTAACATTTGCATGAGTTGATTGAGGAAAAAAAACAATTTCAAGCTATGTTTTGTTTTTTAAATGACAACAAATTATTCTATAAAAATAGCTTACACATAGAAAACAAAATCAACTACCTGTAATTTAAAATCTGTTATTCATTCATTCATTTTCCAATCCGCTTTATCCCTTTCGGGGTCACGGGGTTGCCGGAGCCTAACCCGGCTGGGCGAAGGCAGGGTACACCCCTGGACTGGTCGCCAGTCTGTCGCAGGGGCCACAATCACACACCCATGCACACTCACATTCACACCTAGGGACAATTTCGAGTAACCAATTAACCTGTGATGCATGTTTTTGGACGGTGGGAGGAAGCCGGAGTACCCGGAGAAAACCCACGCATGCACGGGGAGAACATGCAAACTCCACACAGAAAGGTCCCCCAGCCAGGACTTGAACCGGGAACCTCCTTGCTGTGAGGCAGGAGCGCTAACCACTGCGCCACCGTGCAGCCTTAAAATCTGTTATGATTTACCAATTACCAACTACCAAAAAAATGCCATCAAAGTTTAACACTTTATTTCTGCACATTATGGAATTTTTATGATTATTATTATTGTGTGGTCAACATAAATGAAATCTCCTGAGCAAACAAAGTAGGTCATTTCAACAAAGAATGTCAAAAGGTCTGCATTTTGTCAGTATTTTGTGTCAAAGATTTGCTTGATAATTTGTTTGGAGTGTTTGTGTCCCAAACATACCTGCGGCGATTCCTAACAGGCGTGTGACATCTCTCTGGTATGAAATGTGGGTGTGGTCTTCGACTTGGTGGCAACTCCCACGGGCGAATAGGAGAAGATGGAGTGGAGGGAGGGGCAGAGCTCAGATCTATCATGGACTGCTGGGAAAGACGTTGTCTTTTTGGGGTGGGACTGTCCTCCATCTGTCCGTCAGGGAAAGAAAGGGCAGCGGAAAGGATAGAACAGGTAGTACAAAGGAAGAGAATGAATCGGGGGGGGGGGGGGGGGAACAAATGCTATTCAAATCAGGAGCACGGCAGAAAGGAACACACTGTGGTTGAATCTCATACTCACCTTGTCCCGGTCCTCAATGCAAACATTGTCTGGATGAAAATGCAACATTCCACCTGGAAATGGCAGAAATAACACAACTATGAGACACACCAGCAGCAACACTAACATATATGTGGACAACATGCTAACGGTACTGCACTACATATATGCAATTCATTCAATTTAATTTTATATTGTAAATAAACTACAATAATCATCCGCTTTGTTGACTCTGATCTGCTCCCTTTAGGAGTCATCACAGCCAATCATCTTCCTCAATCTAACCTTATCCTCAGCATCCTCCTCACCAAAAAAAAGCAAAAAAAAACAATAGGCTCAAAATTTAAAATTTTCTTAGGTGTTTTACCATAACTATTACAATGTAACAGCATAATGTTGGTCAGAAAACATTTAACAACTTTAAAGAGTTACAGCCTTAACAAATAATTTGGGTTTTTTTTGTGCTTTACGTTGTTTTTAATTAATTTTTAAAATATATTTCATTCTAAACATAGTATGTTTTAGTTAAAATTTAAAAAAAAAAACAGTTCCCCACTTTTAAAAGCATTCCCAGTGGTCTTTAAAATTATGATTATGCTGTTTTTAGCCAAAATTTGAAAAAAAAATGTATTGTTTTCTTGGACATAGCTTCTGCAAAGCTGAAACTGAAACTGAGTTGTGGACAGAACTATTGGGGAGTAAGTCCACCCCCCTTTTCCCGTCACCAATAGCTGAGGTGCGTTTCATAGTCTCTCCCACTAGCTTACAGCGCCTCACACCACCCACCTTACATTACCAGTGCAACAAAAATGGTAAGCAATATTAGAATTATCCAGCGACACAGTTCTGAGCCAGATGCTGCAGCCTGGATGAGGAAAATGAAGACCTACATGAATCTAGTTGTCTGAGAATGGATGTATCAGAGTGGTGCAAGGAGATTGTGGCCCACACAGCATATTTTCTACACAACAAAATCTTTTACAAAATGAAATTTTTTCGTCTGCTCCTGATTCACAATGATTTGAATAAAGAAATACTCAGAAATTTAATTTTGAGCTTAATTTTTTAATAAATTAGATCCTCCGTCATCAGAAAAATACCACACGAACAAAAACACAGAAAACACAATCAGATAGAGCCTTTAATACCTTCTGGGAGATGCCTGTGCTACTTTCAAAACCTGCTGGTTAAATAAAAGGAACTTTAAGTCAAAATGTGAAAGCAGTATGAAGATTTGGGGATTGTTTTTACAAGATAGTGTTAAGAAACTTTTTAAAATAAGGAATCAATTTAATCGGGGGGGGTATACTTTTCCGGAAAATTTGAAACAATTAAGTATGTAAAGGAAACATCCTCAGTTAAATGTAAATTTCAAACCAATGTCATAAAAAACATTTAGAGCCTTGATTATTTTTCTTTTTTTTTTTTTTTTTTTGGCTGTACCCCTTTTTTTCTCACCACTTCTTATTGCATCTTTTTTAATATTAAATCTATCCTCTAAAAGCAAAATGGTGATGTGGGAAAGGTATCCAAGATGGTTTCCATCATTTAATTTAATACAAGAGCTAAATGAACATCCTACAGAAAAGGTTATGCATTCTTATTTATTTAACATATTTTGCCTTGTTTTGCTTGTAAAGTTAAAAGTCATATTTGGCTTTGAGCGCATTAGCTGACACTTTAGTCATTGTAATCAATGTGTCTGGGAGGCTGGAGGGGTCTCATCGGCGGGTGCATCCTGCGTGGGTGTGATGCGATGTGCTGTAGGCCGCGTTTACATTGCTTACCGGGCCCGGGGTTCCGATGAGCTCCGTGGGCGGAGTGGCGCGGCACCCCTGCGGGCAAGTAGCTCCCCTGGGAGTGCTGCTGCTGCTGTTGCTGTTGCTGCTGCTGTTGCTGCTGGCTGTCCGGGTAGCTCCGTCCTCCGTGGTGCAGCGGCCAGCTCGGGTTGCTCTGTGGAGGGTAGCTCCCTCCTCCGCCGCCGCTGGCGCTCATCATATTGCCGCTAGCGACCGCGCTCCCGTTGCTCCCAACACTCCCGTTAATGGCAAAATGATAGAAGCCAGACCGAGATCGAGACCGAGTTCTTGGGGGGTCCATGTTTAGAGGGAAGGAGGGCGGTGGTGGATGGGATGTCAGATCAGGTAGGACGAAGAGAAAGTCGCTCTGCAGCCTCCTCTCCTCCGCTCCCTAACCCCGCGACTAGCTTCTTATAGTGGGAGTTTAAACTGAGAGGTTTCTGTGGCATTTAAGGGTGTTTTCATCGAATGAGACTATAAGCAGCTCCGTCTTCATCGACTCGTTTATGGCATACCAATTTAATAAAAAATAAATAAGTGAGGCAGCAAAAATAAACTCCAAAAGTCAAAGTTTTACGAGCTGTTTTAGTAAAACAAACCAAATTCAGTCCTATCTTTAAGCTAGCATCTCCGTTACCAGTCTTCCCTTTTGTTATTTTTTCCTCTCCGTCGTCGAATCCCACAACATTCAGTCAATGTTCGGCTTTAGTTGCTGTAATTTCGGGTCCATTGCCGTTTGCACCTGCGTTAAGAATTAGCAAAACATTACTTTGTGTGTTTTCAATCAAACGAAAAAGAAGAAGAGGAAAACCCAATCATTAAACGAGCAAATCCGTCAACATGAGCAAAGATGGCTAACTATCGAGCGTTAGCAAACTAAATAAAGCCAAGTGCTACAATAGTGAGAAAAACAAATGCACTACTAGCATAAGCGTTGAGAGTAACTTATCTACAACGACTCGCCACCAAAGTTACACCCCTTTGCGTTGGCTAACTAAACCCGCTCGCTTACTGGCAAAAAGACGCTTTCCAAGCTAGCCCAAGGCTAACAGGAAGAAGATCTACAGGGGAAAACAAGAGCAACTGTGTCATCGTTACAACCACAATACGTACCAATGCTTAGCAAGCACTCAGAGAGGGCAACAAGCGGGCTACGCCGACCAACACAAGGCGAAGATTTGATACCCTGTCCGCCAAGTAAAGCGGACGATGTTTCTCATTTTAATCCCCCCTTCGCATTAGCTATCGGGTGTTTTCTCTGGTCAGCAGGGAGCGGAGATCAATCAATGGGAGTCTCGCGTCTCTGCCAAGTCCTAACCAATCGATAACCGATAACCAGGCAGGCCGTAACTAAAGTATTTTAATCCAAACAACCTGCCAATATTCATACAATTTCACATTACTCTACATAGTGATATATTTTTAATATGCACCAGTAAATAAAATCGATTCTGAGTTTTTAATCTTTCTGGGGTTGATTACTTTCGTCTGGCAGACCTAAGGCAGCGGTAGCACTCATTAATAATTCAGCAGTTGCACAGCACAGCTACTGAGACAAGAAAGGGGACTAGCAAAAGACGCGGACTACACGCACCGATATCTAAACAGACAGTCATTTTCGGATAGTTAATGTCATTGTAAAATGAGAAATGTATGTATTAAAACCGATAGAGAAGATGCAATTCAGTTCAAAAGAAGGAATTTGATGGAACACAAAAAACAGACATTGTAGTCCATGTGTTTACAAAATCACCAATTATATCTAATGTAATACTACAATCTTTATCCAACATTTTTTATTAAAGATAACATTTTTTCACTAGAGTTCTTACAAACAACAGAATAAACATGTTATCTTGTTTTATGACGAACAAAAACAAAGTCATACTCTTTAACAAATAATAATAATAAAAAAGCACATTTGAATAATTTATTACCGTCTGTGGCGGACTCTCTGATTTGGAGAGAACATTTTTTCACCTCTAAAATTCTCATCATCATATGGATGGAAGTCCATTCGCTTCATCTTTTTCTTTCTTTCTTTATTTATTAATTGAGTTTTCCATTTTTTTCTACCATTTAGCTCCTTCTTGTCTGTTTTTTTCTCAGAAGGGTGTATGGTCTGCCTGTTATTCGGGATGGCTTTTTTTGAGAAGTCGGCTGAAACGCCTCCGTCCTCAGAGTCGTAGCAAGCCCTCGCCAGGAGCCCGCCTTCTCTGATCGCCTGGGCCTTCCTAAGTTGCTTCACTTGGCGCCTCTCTCTGCGCCTCTCTGGCCACGTCTTCCTCCTTCCAGCTCGGCCACTTGCCCCTTGCTTGGTTTTATTCTTTCCCTGGAGCAAAGGCTCCTTCTCATTCTTCTCATCTGGTATTTCCAAGTGTTTTTGGCCTGAAAGAGGGCAAACCAGATATTGATGAGAGATATCCTAGATTATTGCTCTCATTCTCAATGAAAATGTGATCACCCTTTGCCCCCGTCTGCATCCTGGTCTGATGCTGAAGAACATCCTCCAGTGAGTCATAATGGCAAACATAAGGCAGCGTCGCAAAGGTCCCCCTGACCATTCTTATCCTCAAACACTCCTAACAACACAGATGACTCAGAAAAGGCTCAAGAGAAACTAAAAAAAAAAAAAAACAATCATATTCTCACTTACATGGCCATAGTGTCCCCTTTTAGAGCAGTTGTAGCAATGTGCGCGACTTTTCTGGCCAAGGCGAAAGACAGGCCTCGACCGGAGAGGAGCACCTGACCTGACCTGTGGAGGAAAGAAAAAGAAAAAAAGGAAACCATTTTTTGAAAAGCACAAAAGCTGGTCTGCATTTGCCAGAAAAAATATGGTAATTTCCTATAAATTGTCTCCTTTGTAAGAAAAAACGAATAAACAATATGCTTCCTAGAAAAAAGTTTTTTTTTTAAAAGAAGCATCATTCAGATGACAAGGCTAAGGTTATATAATCTCAAAGAATTAACATCCATCTGTGTACCTTTTAGTATTTAAACTGACATCTATTGACCATTGTTTCTAAGAATTTAGATGGAAGGATCAAGGGCTGCTCTCCGTTGCAAATTAATTATATCTTATCTAAAATGTTTAGTTTTTTACGCTCAAATTACATAAAAAAACATGTATTTCAATGATATATCTTTCATTTTATGATTCCATTTAAATTTTTATTCTAAACGCAGAAAAACAAAACATATTGAACTTTTTTCCTTTCTTTACCAAACAAAAGTACAATCCACGTGTCCAGCTTTGGTCTCATCAGACCAAAAATGTATGCATCTGTATAATCAAGTTGCTTTCCTTTGCATTTAAAATGCAACTTTAGGAGCAATAAAGAGTTTTATTTGGTGAAAACACTGAGGCATCCTGTACATAAGAGCTCTTTTAGTCCAGATCAAGTTCAGAAGAAGAGCCTGGGAAATCCTGCAGCCTCTGCATGTCTTGATCTTTCAAAATGTTTGTTTTCTGTTTTGTTTGTCCAAGTTGATTATTTGAACATTGTTAACTTTACAGTTCAGTTTAAAATTCATTTTTTAAAGCTTTTATAACTTTCACCCGCAGAGATTTGAATTTTTCCAGTCATTTCAGAGTTTTTATGTTTTCTATGCAAACTCTGCAAACTCCAGCCCCTCAACTCTTCGGAAACAATCTCTTTTAGAAGTGCATATGATATCTGATCTGCCATTTTAAAATCATAATTTAAGACCTTTTATTATATTAGCTTTAATACTCAGAAGTTGGTGGAATTTTACTTCATTTTCTTATTTTTTTGTTTGTGAATCTTGGGATTTTCTTTCCTATATTTCTCATCTTGCCCTAAATTTTCTTTACTCGTTTTATTTTTCATGTATTTTTATTGGCATGAAGCACTTTTGTAAGCTGATGATGTTATTAAGAGCAATAGAAACTATGTTTTTTCTTTGATTTTTTCATTTTTAGAACAATAATGTCCCCTCTAAGCTTGGAATTTAAATGTAGCCTCCTTTAATCGAGCAACATCCGCTCTAAAATGAAGTCTTCGTTAACAGGAGGTTGAAATAATCAAATGGGAAAGATTGTTTGAAAAAGTGAGAAAACAAGTTTGAAGGCTAATAAATGTGACCAATCATTTACAATTGTAGTCACATTTTGTAAAAAAAATCAGAGTATCTATTTTAGTTGAAATTCTATATTTTATTTTTCAGATTGATCTAGTTCCATAATTGTTCATGATGACAATACTGCTTTGGAAAAGTTGCAAAGAACAAATACCGCCAATAGAATGTTCTCTTACTGTTCGGTGGTACTGGCGCCATGTTTCTGGGCAGGTCTGCAGAATCCACAACAACAAACACAAAATAATATATGAATGAAGAACATGAGGAGGGATTTTTTTTCTTAAAGCTTCACTGATGGTGCAGAAATGGAACAGTGTGTCATGCTGCTGAATCTGCAGCACAAACCTGACAGATCCTTTCAACAACTCTGTCCTACAGCAGAGCTCAAAGTGAGAACTGATGTGCAAACTCACAAAGGAAAGGTGGCCAATCATTTCACAGCGTCTGCAATGTTGGTTCCAAACTGGTGGTATTCTGCAAGGACGAAGGCCGTGAGAAGGCAGGTCGCAGTTCGGACAGGGGCGGCCCGGACAGTTTTTCTGGATGTGACCTTGAGTCCCACAAAGAACACAAGTAGGACTTTTCTGCACGGTCAAAGAAAGAAAACTTTAGTTTTCCTTTTTTTTTTCTAGTAAAGTTTGTGAATGGGGTTTTTTTGGTTTTACCTTTTTAAATAAACAACTTTTGGCAGCATGTCCCATCTTGAAGCAGTAGTGGCAAAAAGAGGAGCGCCCAGGGAAGAAATATCGGCTGACCAAAGACTTATCAGAACCATACTATGGAAAAAACAAATAAAACAGAACATTCAATTTTCTTATGGCAATCAGGTGTACCTATTTTAAAAGAAGGAAAAAAGTTACCTTGTCTTTGTCAGATACCGGCCAGGCATCATTTTGTGATGTAACCCTCTCATCTCTCACATCTATGATTGAGAGAATGGCAGTAATTGACTATTTTGCTTATTAGTTACCACAATAAAGACATTTTAACGCAGGGAAAAAGATTTTTCTTTTCATCGATTCCATGGAAAACTTTGGTCTTTGGACGAAACGGTCACTGATTAATTCATTTTTTTTTTCTGTATGCATTTGGAGAGTAACAGCGTTTAGACTTGTACTGGAAAGTTCACAGAATCACTTATTCAAATGTAGTGGACACCAGTATAGGAAACGTGCAAGTTCAAACATAGGTCATCAAGCAAATTTCATTCTCTATGCAAATTTAAATAAAGACAAAATTCAAGCTTCACACAACTGAAGCACCTGAAGTGAACAGATTGCAAAACAGCCTGTCGATCTTATTTTTAAGTTGTTGGTGTTTTTAGATGTAGAATATTTAAAAGCTTTTTTTCTTTAGCATAACTCTCTTTTTATTTATAAAAAATGAGACTGTATATTCCTCTTTAGTGTAATCATATACAGCTATATTGGTTAAACATTATATTACCAACTTGGGTTTATATTAAATCGTACCTGTTGTTAAAATGGTATAGTTAGCTTCTGAAATGTTTAGACTTTGGGCTATGCACCATGGGTAAAAAATTAACATTGTTCCAAATTTTGGCCCACTCTGATTAAAATTGTGCCTTTTTTTCCATGATGAAGGACGTACATCCAGAAAATTAACCTAAAATTGCCTTTCTGAGTATTTCTTGATTCAAATAGTTCTGAATCAGGAGCAGATGAAAAAATGCCATTTGAAAACACTTGTACAAACTATAATCGGCGGGTCACAAGCACCCTGCTTCGCTCCAGTCTGATGCATGTAAACAAAGGGATGATGGGAAATGAGGGCAGGATTTCTCCTCATCAACAGTCCCGCCCACAACTCAACTACTGCAGCTCTGCAGAAAGTTTGTCCAAGAAAACGACACATAATTATAATTACAAGATCACTGCAAATGCTTTTACAATAACTCGAAAGATGATCGAAGAGGGACTTTAATCTTGTGGGTTTTTTTATGCTTGGGCTCATTATAAATGGCTTTTTTTTCCTTTTTTGTAAAGCACATTGTGACATCCATCAGTGATGTGTATAATGTTTCCCTTCAAAGCAAAAAGACAGAGAAAATATAAACTTTTCTGACCTCTGCAGGCCTCTTCAGCACAGTAACTCAGGTTGAGTTGGATGTTTGAATCCTCCACCTGATCTTCTCCCCCCAAGATCATCCACTCCTCAACAGAGAAATCACTGTCCTCTTCTTGATCCTCCCAGTCAGCTCCAGGGGCCTCCTCTGTGTCCTGTGGAGCCTTTCCAGAGGTGATGGAGAAGGCCAGCAGAGGCAGCCCAGAGCTGTCCTTGTTGAGCTTTGCCAATAGTTTCTTTGAATAACTAAAGTTAAGTTCTTCCTCAACCTCTGAGCTACTATAACTTTCAATGAAGAAGATGTCTCTGGCTTCCCCCTGAAGGTGAAAGACTTCATGTTCCTCAGCGTCCTCCATTCTCAAATGTGGTACAATCCGTAACTTAATGGCGACACCTAGCGGCGGATTTCTGTACTGCTATCAAACACCGCTGGCTGTAATAAAACTTTATTTGTGCAGCGCACACATTTCCATGGACTGGTCATTAGTGGTCATTTTGTTCCCTCATATGACCAACACAAAACAACGTAATCAAAGATATCCAAAACATTGCGATAACGACGTGTAACATGAACCACGATTTCCCGGCAGCTAGCGCTTCAGTAGGAAGCAGTTGCTAAGCTAACAAAAAATAATAATAAAACAAAAAATAAAAAATTATTAGTTGCTTACTGATTGTTTACTTTACCTTTATAGAATAGTTCACGTCGTTGTGATTCATTCAGGCAGCACAGAGGCGCTTCTTCCACGCTGGTTTCTGTTTCAGCTTAAAAAAGATGTTGGTCAACCAAAAATGAATCCTGCGTTTGGTCACCGCCCCTTTACGCATAGACCTTTCCTAAATGCCTGCATGATTTATATTAATCTCATACCATATGTGCTGAAGTGATTCAAAAGCTCTTTTGTACTACTCCTAAATTTAAACCAGGTACTTTTCTCTAATCCCGAGTTCATTGAAGGAGTATTTACAGTTTGGATTTATTTTCCTGCGTAAAATTCTCAAAAAGTCAGAAGCATGTTTTCCTAAACTCCTGGACAAAAACGTCTTCTCACAAATTAAATAATAAATGTTTTTTTTTAATATTTTAGATTATCATTATCCAATTCTTAATTTGTTAACAGTTATATATTTTGCCAACAGAAATATTAGTCGTTAAAATAAATCTGTAAGTGTTAATACAATCAAACAACAAAGACAAAGAACATATTAATTACCAAAAAAACATGACACTATTTCAGAAATCATTATAAGATATCACAGATCATCGATCTAAATTTACTGTAATGTTTGTCATAAAAAAATAAAATATTTGAGAAATTATTATTATATATCACATGAAAGATTCATGTGATAATTAGGACGTTGAGAATAAGGAATCCGTTATATAAATCCCACATCAGAAAACAAACGGGAGAGTTTGTTTTTATGATTAGAAACGACTATTGCTTTGATCATTTCTAATAATGGATGTATTATGAGTAGTAGTAGTAGTAGTAGTAGTAGTAGTAGTAGTGGTAGTAGTATCATTATTATTCTTTTTTACAGCTGAACCAGGTTACAGATAGTCATGATGTTAAATCAAAAGGTCCATATTCTCTCATTTGTCCATGGTGATATTCCTTTTTCTGCTCTCAAATTGACAGCCTTTCTTCAGCCTTTAATAGAGTTTACATTGGCCAATTCAATCTGTTTTTTTTATACATTTTGAGTACATGAATAGGGAGAGATTTATTTTAGAATTTTGTATGTAATGATTCTGCTTGATTCCCTGACCTAAATGAAAAGTGGTAAAAATAAATAAATAAATAAAGTTGAATTTGTTTTGTTGGTCAGGGGAAGTGTCGCTGTCCACCACTCAGGTGCTGAAAACTACGGAGAGGCGGTCACATCTGCCTCTGCTGTGATGTGGCTGCTCAGAACTTCACCCTAAGACTTTATATAAATACTTTATTGGAGAAGAGGCATTGTCTGACTTGAAGACACCAGACTTTGATGCAAATTTGCACGGATCTGCAGCTTAAGATTCGTTTTTTGTAGTTTCCTGTAGTCTGTTTACTGAAGTTTACGCTCGACATGAAATTCTAAAATCGGGCTGTGATGGAATCCTTTGGACACAACCTCATTTTTACGCACGGTCAGTTTCGTTGTGTACCTGAATGTTCAACAGCATCCTTGTTCGTGGACAATTACAACGTCTTTCGCGCTTCTTGCCAGGGTACGGAGGGGTGAACCAGCTTGGGGGGGTCTTCATAAACGGGAGACCGCTGCCGCAGGTGGTGCGAAAGCGCATCGTGGAGCTGGCGCAGCAGGGCGTGCGTCCCTGCGAGATCTCCCGCCGCCTGCGCGTCACGCACGGCTGCATCAGCAAAATCCTTAGCAGGTAAAGGATCCCGAGAAATGCTCAATTTGTTTTGACGATTGTTTAAATTTCAAGATGTCTATAAAACGTTAAACAAGAAGAACGTTTTTTAGTACTATTTGGAAAAGTGTATCACATTAAAGAACGTTAAACACTATTCTAAATAAAATGACATTTTCGATTTCTAAATACAATTAATTACAAGAAAATTCCCAAAGAAAAAATAACATTTCATTAAGCTTTATAATTGTTCCATATTTCCCTTTTCGTGTAACCCATCTCACTTTCTACTAATACTGAATGCAAAAGCACAAGTATGGCTTCATTGCACTTTTGAATTGACAAAATTTACCGAGCTATGCCCCTGGGATAGAAAAAGATTACATTCATTTTTATTTTCAGATAGCACTTGCTTGAACTTACAGGTTTAAAAACGATACTCTTGCTTGTTTTAACACAATGATACCGAAAATGAGTGAAAAATCAGTGTAAAGGCACAATGTAATATTGCTTTTGAATAACTATAACAAAGATTTGGCATAGCATAAACCGTTTTTGTTCCACACATTAGGTTCAATTTTATTGGAAAAATATCTAAGAGCATCTAAAGTCCTCTAAAATAAGACATTGAACTTTACCAAAGAACAACATTAGAAGGGTTATATTTTGCGACCTACGCAATGGGACTCATACAGCACAAGGGTGAAAAAGAAAGAAATGCGAGTGAAACGTTAATGTCGAATGGTCTTGGATTGAGGGATCATGACAACAAATTAAGACAGTTCCTTAAGGCTCGTATTAAGGATCAAAAGCTGTTACATTGTAAGAGTTACATTAAGAGTATACTCTAAATGTAACTTTTAAAAATAAAAAAGTATTACTATTGCTTTCACATGCACAGTTGTGTTTATACTCCAAAAAAGATTTTTTTGTTTCAGTTGACATGAAATTTATTTGTCAATTATTGGTCATGCACCATCTTCCTCTCACCACCTCTACTTTCCCTCTGCTCCTGTGGATCATGCTGACTGATCTTTGTGAAACAAAAGAACCTGATCCTCATTGCTCTGTTTGGTCTGGTGGGAGCTCTCTAGCAGGTGATGCAATTTTTCAGCCCAGGATGCAAAGATTACTGCAGTGGGTTTTTATTTATGTATTTGTTTGTTTGTTTGAGCAGGACAATATCTATATTTTCTGGACTTTTGTTTTGTAAAACCTTAGGTTTCCAGCACATAATAGGATACAAAGAAATTGGCTTGAGCCTGGTTTTCCCCATTTAAGGCTCGATTGTCAACAAATTCAGTTAATTTAACATTTAGCAGGTCTGTTTAAAAAGATCTGAAAATGGATAAAGAAATGTAAAGACTCAAAATACATTTTTAAAGACTCAAATCAGCTGAACCAAATGATTTTAAAATAAAGTATTTGTAGTGGAATTTGTAATTCTTTTTCTCAAAAATAGCAAACATTTAGCAAAAATCAACTTTGAAATCTAACTCGTTGGTGTCCACATTAATTGATTTTTTAAATCTAATTTTGTTTTAAGTATGGAATCACTTTAAGGACCATAAGGTAATATAATTGCATGAGCTTATGAGGTGATCACCAGTAGATGGAGCAATCCTTTTTTTTTTTGATGATTTATTTTTGTAGTCAGACTGGTTCATGTCACCCTTCAGCTTCCAAAGATGTCTTGAACTTTCTCAAACGTTTCAGGTGTCTTTACTGTGATTCCTCTATTCTGGTCCTTAAAACCAGAATCTCAACCCCACCTTTGTTCCTTTATTTGGAGAGCCTCTCTGTATGTAGGGAGCATGAACTGATGCACCAGCAGAGATGCTCCTTAGAGGTAAAGTTTAGGAAAAGCTTTGGTTAAACATGGGACAACTAGGCATGTCTAATGGGGTTTACTAGCTTTCTTTAAAAGTTAGCCATCATGACTGATATTAATTGGTTCATCCAGGTACAACAAGACAGGAAGCCTTAAACCAGGACTCATGGGGGGTTCCAAACCCAAAGTAGCAACCCCTATAGTTGTCCAAAGGATCCTGCAGCTGAAACACAAGAACCCCTCTATGTTTGCCTGGGAGATCCACGACAGGCTGGTTCTGGAGCGAGTGTGTGACCAAAACTGTGTGCCCAGCATCAGCTCCATCAACAGGTACAGCAACCTTCTGTTTTCAGAATGTGGAACTCAAATCTAAAATAAGTTTGGTTTGCCTATACAGGATCATCAGGAGTAAAGTGAAGTCTGAGTCCTGTGAAGCTCGTAAGTGTTTTTATCACTTGTATGCATTCCTGTTGAAGTTTAATGTTTCTCTCTTCATTTGTTGTCATTGGAAATAGCCTTCACTCTGAAATCGCGTTGAATCCAGAAATTATAAATTGCAACATAAACGATGAAGCATGATTTGTTGGTATTTGTTCTTAAAAAGTTGATACCAAGTCATCTTAAATGACATGAATTGTGTGCTTCATTACATTTATTTGTTGTTATTTGTTCAGCCATTTGTTAGGTTTATTAAATCAGAAAACACATTCTCTCACAGCCGTTTCTAAGGTTGGTGAGTTTAGTTTTGAGCCTTAAAACAAAATGTGAGGTCTTCCTCTGGATGAAACACCTTTAAATTCACAGAAAACACACAGAGAAGGCCATGGATTCTCCGGATCACACACCAGACTGATGTTTAAAGCCTTTGTTTTGTGTTAATGTTAGTCATAGGGAGGCAGGTTCCACAGCAGGATGCTCGCCTCACCTCCCCAGGATTCCCTCCAATCCACCATCAGGCTCTGAGCTCCTCCATGACTCCCCCTCCATCCAGCCTTTCATTACAGCCCCACTTAAACCCCGGGCTCTTCATCACAGCAACATTACAACAGGGGATGAAGTAGAAAACCAGTTAGGAAAGCACTCATGTGTGCTGGCTTTTTTTATCATTCTGCTAATTAAAGTAGGTGAAGAAAAGCAATGCTTGCAGAGGGAAGAAAGGGGGTGAATTTGTGCTTTTGTTTTTCAGGGAGGGAAATATCCATCTTTGAAAACCAAGACGAGCAGCATTCCTGTTGTGACACTTTGGGAAAACCTGACCCCCGCTTGACCTTTCACATCAACCTGTCAGATAATTAATCCTGTGAGGCTACTCTGTATGAACATCAAGCAGTGATTTTTATGCCATGTGAAGGAATAAAAATGAAGAAATAAAACTACATTTAAAAGCCTCACAATTCATTTAAATTATTATTGCAACCAGAATAAGTTGTTTTCACATAAAAACAATATTTCATTAGTTCAGCATTCGTCTATTTATCCCTGTGGACATTTTCCTTCGTTGAGAAGATGCTCCATTAAGGGGCCCCCTGATGAAGAACGGCTCCTCTTCTTTCTATGCGTCTCTCTGGGATCTCATCTGTGATGAAGGATTTCATGGCAGGATGAGGGCCACTAAGAGAGACCAACATTAACAGAAAACATCTCCTCAGCTGTGTCTGCAGCCAGAATGATCCCATAACTCCACCTCATGTTCGGGTCTCCGAAGCTTGCCAACATGAAGGGAGTTTAAGGATAAGGAAAAACATTTTTAAGAAGATGTCTTTTCTTTTCTTTTTAATAAATAGGCACTTTAAAATGTGATGAAAGCATTACTTTGCTTGGTTGTGACCAGTACCTTTTAGCCAAAGGGGAGTGCTGATTAGCAGCAACTATTTAAGTCAGGGATCTGGAACCTGAGGCTCCAGGAGCCACATTCTTGTACCCCTGGCTTTCTGGCTGAAGATACATAAAACAGTAGAGTCACTTTGCCACTGATTTACTTCAGATTAAGCGTATACATTTATGGCTGAGGTGCACCTCGAAGTAAAATCAAGGTTTTTACATCCCTGCTGAAATCAAGAGTCCATTGTCACTCCACGTTTCTTCCAGAAGGAACATATTTCAAATACGAAGCAAACCTTTGCAAAAAATTCAGATCTTTTCTGTTTACTCAGTTCATTTTATGAGTTTAAAGAGCACATTATTTTTATGCATCATAAAAGTTGTTAGTAGCTAATCAGAGGGGAGTTGCTAAAATATAGTATATTAATATACTGTTTATTTTTATCATAAACCAGCCAATTCTTGTCTATGTTCAAGCTAACAGTCGTAGTAAATAGGAAAAAGGATGACAGCTCACTTATGTAGACCTAAGCCATGAGAAAAGAAAATGCAATCTGTCTTGAGTTGTTTAAAAGCTTTCATGTGAGTATATTAGCTGCACAGGAGGTGCAGGAAGTGCTGTGTTTTACACAGGAGGTCTTTTATTTTGAAAAGAAGTCATATTAGCTTCAGTCAAAAGTTTAAACAAAATTTACATTTTGAGAAGATGTCTGTTTCTCTTTATATTTCTGTTTTTTATATTTCTGTTTTTTCTGTCAAAAAGACATATCATTCATGATTATTATAAAAGTAACAGTGTAATGACTGGAAAGCAGAATTATATTTTCCTAAAGGATAAAATAGGACATTAAGGCTCCTAGCAGACTTTGATCAGTAAGAAACAGGCCCAAACAGCTCTTGTACTGTTAAAATTTGCAGACCCCCAAGTTTAAGTGAAATATCAGATAATAGCATTGAATAAAATATCTCCATATAGAGTGAAAAGAAGGTAAGATTTTTTTTTTTTAGTTTTCCTTGAACCAAAGGAAAATGCTGTTTATGTTGGAAGGAGGGTGCAAAAACAGTCAGCTGAACGCAATAAGGAAACACAAACAATATTTAGGATTTTAGTTCCAATGCTCATCATGAATGCTAAAGGTCTATAATTTAATAACTTAGAAGAGCGATAAAGGAAATTAATGATTAATCTGCTTGGAGCTGGACTTACTGTACGTTACACACAATATAAAGACAGTTAACACTGTTGGGAAGAAAATCCTTTCAATCCTTTTGACCCCAATGTTTTTTTTTTGTCTAAAAACTTGAGATGCATTTGGGGGAAAAAAAGTGTTGTCCTCTTAAGTGATAGAAACAGGAATGTGTGTGTTTGTGTGTTCATGGTTTATTGCTTCTGAGTATGTGGTGCAAAAGCAGTCAGTGTGTCTTGAGTTCTGCTGCAGTTCAAAGCACAAAAGGAGATTTTGATTTGGGAGTATTCATGCTACCACTTCCTTGTTCGTAAATCAGAACAGCATTTCCTCATTCCTAGTGATAACGGTGCAGAAAAGTTAAGGAAAGGAAGCTATGTCAACAGTGAAGGAGTACAAGTCATGGGTCAACTCAGATGAACTGAAAAGCTGAAGACGACAACCCTTTCCCAGCAATCAGCCAATCTCCTCATCACTGCTGTCCTGCTCAGAAAAACAGGAGCTAACTGAGCCACAGTTAAACCAAAAGAGCCCTGTGGATTCTACAAGAACTGGACAATGTCGGTGAACGCCAGGGTTGTCCATAAAAGGAGGGAGACCATCACTGCTCTGCCTCTCTACTTTAGCGGACACCTGCAGAAGAAACGCTCCAAAGAAAAGGTGGGAGTCACGACGATCTCTCTTGAGTTAGTCTAGATTAGCAGTTATATTTGTGAAACTCACTTTACCGTCCTGGCACATAAAGTTAAGGTCCCCCCATAGTTGTTTTCAAAGGCTACAAAAATAATCTCGACTATGTTGGATCCTGACAGTCAGTAACTGTAAGCTCAGATGGATTACAACTCTAGTCATTCTGTCTTTACCTGTTGCCACAAAAAAACTAAACCAAAGGATAGACATATTTATAATTGCATAAAATACAGCAATTATATTTTATGCAATTATTAACAAAACAGCTGCAAACAGTTTCAAGAGTTCAGTCACAGCGGTTTTCCTCTGTTTGCTGAGATCATCGGCCTGTTGGACTAAAGCAGGTTGGCTGTGGTAGTCTCTGAAACATTTACCCAAAACGCCAGAGTTAGTTATCAGAGTTTAAGAAATGTGTTGAAATGTACAATTTTTTAATAAAACTTGACAGTATGCATTACGTTCATAAAAAACATATCCATATATACCCTTGATGGCAGAATTTTTAGGTATGACTCAGCCGTGGATTTGAACTCAAGACCTTCCAGTCTCAGGCTGGACACTCTATACCACAAAGCCACTGATCTGGTTATGACACTTTCCAAAACGAAGAGGAAAATGCAATTTTTTTTTTTCATGATAAAAGATTTTCTGAGATGTCATCGTTTGTAGTTAATTTCGTATTCATCTATGTTAGAGATCTGGAAACGTGGGAAATCACGTGACACTTTTTAGTCATCCTCCCTGTTCAAAGGTTATCCACAGCTGCAAGTTAAAACTGTTTTTGCAACTTTCAGGAATTCATTGCCTTCTATGTGGAACTCAGAGGAGATTCTCTGTTTCTGTACAAAGATGACACACAGGAAACAGTAAGAAAACACCCAGATTGTTTAGCATTTCTGATCATAAAACAGTGAAAAAAACGGAAATGACTTATTTTAGTGACAAACTTTTTAAAAATCCGGATTAGAAGTGAAAACATTTTCATGCCTGTGATTGTCACAGTACATTGAAAAGATGGAGCTGTCACAGCTGAAATCCATGCAGTTGGAGACTTCCAACAAAAAGAAGGAGCCGCCTGTTTTTAAACTCTCTTTGCCCAAAGAGGAGGTGCAGCTAAAGGTTCGTTGCACTGTGACGGTGAAATACTTTATGGAGCTTTATGGTAAAATTCTAAATATCTTTTATTTATTTTTCCCCATCACTTTTGTGTTTTTTTTAATGCCTAAATCTGCAGATGAAGGATGCTGACACTGGAGAGGAGTGGAGGGGCTACATCTTGACCATTGCCAAAGTAACACACATAAACTTTCATTTACTGCCTACAATTCAAGTTCAAACTTGTTTCAAATGCATGCTTATGTAAGTCAAACAACTGCAAATGTTTGTGCTTCTTTTGGAATTAATCATTGACTATCAAATCAGAAGAAAAAAAAAGTCTTGATTAAAAATTAGACGATAGTTTGTTTGGCTCACAGTACTTAAAGACAAACACGCTTAAAAAACAAACACTAGAAACAGCCGCCTGGTAAAGTGGGATAGAAAGTGCAATTGAAAGTCAATAGTTACTACAATTATTATCAAAGTTACTAAAAACCCTTTGGTATTTTTTTCTTCTGATAAGAATGTAGTTCCGTTTCCTACAATGCAGCCAGAATATCAGATAGTTTACAGAAAATCTGTGCTTGTGTGTTCCGGCAGAAAGAGATTCCAAACAAGCTGGATCTGCTGCCGGGTCAAAAAATGAAACTGGAGGAGGTTCTGGTGCAAGAGAAAACAAGAGTTTTTGACCATTCTCGTCCAGCCCTCCCACCCCGACCAGCTTTCCTGCAGTCGGAGTCGGTCACTGATTTCCCTGGGTCTTCTACAAGCACAAAGCCGGGAATGCCTGAGTGAGTTTATGCACTTCCCGTGGCTTCTGTTGTCCGAGCATAAAACTAAAACCAAAACCTCTGAATGGCAGACAGTAAACGTTGGTTCTTTTAAACCTGCAGATGCTACTATGAAGTGAATCGAAAGGAGGCTGAGCAGATGCTGGAAGAGAACCCACAAAACGGGGGCATTATTCTCCGCCCGTCAACCATGCCAAACAACTACGCCGTGACCCTAAGACATCCCACGAAAAGGTTGGAAAAGTCCTAGCCCCAGCTTCCCAAAGTGAAGAACTCAGAAGTGAACTAAAAAAAAAAAAAACACACGACAAGAACCCGTTTCATTGTCTTTATTGAGTGTTGTAATGTGTTTTTCAAAGCTTCAAGAACTTGTGTTCAGATGAAAAAGAGTCCACAAGAAAGTCTTCAATCATTAAAACTGTTTTAACCAGCGCTCCATCTTAAACACACAGCAAGCATGAGAAAACTAAGAAAGTCTATTCAAACCACTCCCAAAAACTGAACCGACTGTCCATCGAACTTTTTTTAATTTTGTAAAATCTCATTACATTCTTTCTGTTTCAGTGGGCATGTCACAAAGAACTACAGGGTAACCTCCACGCAGTCTGGGTTCGTCATCGAGCTAGACACAGCAGTGAGTACAAAAAGGACAGTTTTTAACCCAACCATCACATTTCAAAATGAAGCCGGTCCTGCAAGAAATAACAGTCACTGTTCAACTGATCAACACTGCGTTTGTGTGGTCATTGTAGGGAGAATGAGACACTGAGTACAAAACATAAGCTAAAGAAGTACTTTTTTTAGGTACTTGGTTGCAGTAAAAGTTCCTGCAAAGGAGCACAGACTTTGAAGTAAGAAGTACAACAAAAAAAAGAGCAAACTGTTACAATAGGAGCAACAAATAAACCTCTGAAAATGGTTTGGCTGCTTTCTAGAATGTCATCTTGGTTTGGGTTAAAAAATATGGCTGCCAGATACTTCATTAAAGCTATCTCACTTGAAAACTTTTAAGACAAAAGATTTAATACACAAAACAAAAGTGAATTTTAGCTTGTTTTTGTTTGTGCAAGTACAGGAAAAACAATAAAGCAATTTCTTTTGGTTTCTACGCTTCTTGTACACTCATAACTTTCAACGTTTTGTATTCTGTGCAAGTTTATCAGCATATATGCAAACAAAGAGTAAAACAGAAAGAAAAAAACTTGAGTAATAAACTGCCAGGTCTTACAGCATCAGCATGCTTGGGCACACAGACAGAAATAAACAGAAATCATTAACAAAAAGGAATATGTGCAAAAAAAATGAACATGTGGCTTTTGTTCCATAGGAAACTGTATCCTCTTTGAATGACGTAATCGAATACTTTGTGGAAAAGACAGATTATCGCATTCATCCCTACATTGCCTCCCAGGCCTACGACACTCGAATTGGTAAAGCAGGAGATTGTTTTTACAGATGGTGGATAACATGCAAGCAGCTCCTGACAAATGTTTTCTTTCTTCAGAGGTGATGCCGGCCCCCCCACACACGTCTAAAGCCATACCCAGAGCACAGGTCGCCCCGATGTTGCGGTCGCAGAGCAAAGATTGTATTCCCTCATCTGGCGAATACATTTATCCAGATGATCACAAGCCTCGTGAACAGAATCTCAAACTGGGTGATTGATTTATTTTTTTTTCAATCAAATACCACTCAGGTCAAAACAGAATGGTAAAATTGACTGTTAATGATGCGTGCTTGTGTTTGTACTAGTTCAGCAGGACAGTGATTTTAAGGCGGCAATAAGGAAGCGAAGAGAAAATATGTATTCTACATGTGACGTCGAGAACACAAGTCAACATGCTGAAAGACGTCTCAGTGGGATGGCAGGGTGGACTTCTAGCAGCTCAACAGCGTGAGCCGTGACCTTCACAGCCCTGGAACATGGAGAGCAAGCAGAAAAGTAATCATTTACTCTGTTTCCGACTGTCCAGGAGGAAGGGAAAGAAGAAAACATAAAAATTATAAAATCCAATGTTCGTTTGAGCTTTACCCACTTACTAGGGAGCTAAAGAACTAGGAAATAGTACATTTTATTAGTCCAGTGACACAGAATGACGCAATAAATGTTTCCCAGGAAAAAAGCTGGATGTTGAATTTAACAAAAAGGAGTTTAAATCAAAGATTTTTTTTGTGATATATTTCAAATGTAATCCAGATGTGATGATTCAAATTTAATAGAAATTGATGAGAGTCTGGACACAAACTACAAAAAAGTCCAGTCTAAAATGCTTTGTAACATTTAAGTTTTAAGGTTGAGTGAAGGACTGTTTTGTGGGTTTTACAAACAGAACTCCACATCAAAACTTTCACCAAATTTATTTTGTTACTTTGATGTTTTTCTCTCTCCAGATGATCGTGTTTTGACATCATTTTTGTGTTCAAATTACAACGTAGCAACTTTGGCGTAGATGTGCAAAACATATTAGAAAATCTAAATACAAACCCAGAGACATTGTAGAAAACAACCAAACTGCAGCAGAAATGACGGTTTCAGCCATAAATTGTGTTATCTTTGTGTTTTGCTTTGCAGATGCGCTTGATGAAATGTGTTTTTCTGTCATTTAAAAACAATAATTCAATACAGTTTCTGCAATTCAGAATTTGTAGTTTTTTATTTTTAGGTTTTGTGAAATTTACACACACACACACACACATGTACACATACAACAAAACCCCTCCAAACCTGCATATTTTCAAAAATGGTGAATCTTGTTCAGACACACTGATCAGGTCTTTTGTTTCTGATTTGCAGATAAAAAGTCGTTCGTTTCTGCTCCCAAAAAAAAAAAAAAAAAAAAAAAAATCGCAAACAGGCAACATTGTGCTCATTAAAAGAAAAAGAACAACAAATAAAGATAATTTTTATAATTTCTTTTTCACACTTATGAGTAAAGAATATTTATGCACAGTTTTCTCACTTTCTTAACCTTTGTAGCAGACTATGCTGTAGGATTTTGGTTTACCACCTAAAGACAGCTCGACTGTGAAAATTGTTCCATAAAAAAGAAAAACAAAGATTTCTTTCCATCCTCATCACCTTTCCTCTATCCATCCATTCTGGTAACCATTTCTTTCACATTAGTTAAGCATTCTCATCCTTTCATCTGGTAGCAGCCTTCATGTGAAAAAGACTAAATATTTATAATAACTTAACACATCAGGATAAAAACAGAAATAAAGTGGAATAAATTAAGGTGATTGCCACAGTGTGGACCTGCCTCAGCTGCTGTGGTTCCATCACTTTTCAGTGAGAGACAGTCGCAGGATCCTCTCCAGTTCCTCCTCTTCCTCCTTCTGCTTCCTGCAGCAAAACAAGAAATGAACCTATCAGAACCATGATGAAGATGAGAGTTTTGACAAGGGCTGTGACGAGTACCAAATACCCTGATATTAGCATTCTGTTCCGAAATATCTGAAAACAAATATTTGTGATGTTTAAGTTAGCAGATTTACAATCTTTATAAAAAAAAAAAGTGTAGTAAAAATAACCCTGTGTTTGGGTTTTTGGGTTAATAAGATGAATGGATGGATAGTAAAAATGGTACCCAGGCAATATAATTATCATTGTAAAATTGTAGAATATTAATACAACCTGAAAAACCCCAAAGTGCTGCTGTCACTAGAAGTAAATAAATCTTCAAAGTAAAGTGTTGGTGAAGCTTCTGATTTTCAAAGTAAAGCTATCAAGTGTTTTTTGTTGATGAAAAAAAAATTTGCTAAAGTTCTGTTTGCAGCCATTAGTTCTTAAAAAAATATTTTGTTTTAAATATAAATATTGAATTAAAAAAAATATATATATATATAGCTAATATTTAAATAAGAATAATACAAAAAAAATCTTGTGATCAGTCATGTGACTTTCCTGTTCTGGACCAGAGCTTGTAACAAAACGGCGTGGCGAAAGACCTCTTCAGTCATTGGTCAGGAATTACGAGGGGGGAACAAAGCAACACAAGAAATAATAATGGAAGTTCCTTTGCAATCCTTGTTAAGGTAGTTCACTTATTCAAACTTTATATTTCACTGCCCAATTTTGAACTTTTATATCAATGTCAGATACAACACTTTTTACTGCTACTTTGTTACAGCGCAGGCATGCTGCAAGACAGTTATGACGGCAGACGGTTAAGACGGTTCGCTGATAAGCGTTTATGACATTTAGATTGTCGGAAAACAGCGTGAGAAGCAACATGTATCATGTTAAAAGTTGTTTTAATCAGCCTGCACTCATCAGACCACATTTCAATGAGTTGCTGTGTCTCATTGTTGCTCCGCTGCTCTGTTTACATGTTGTAATGCCCGGCTACAAAGGCCATTTAGGTCCAGTTGTTTCGCTCCAAGTACAGAGCTTATTTAGACTGAGGAAAAACTCAGAGCGACCTGGAGCTCAGTCTGATTGGAAACGAACTGAGAACACTTCAAAAGATGGGTCCTAAAGCGTTCCTGGTTTTGACCATTATAGGTGCTGCAACAATACCATTGCAAAGCACTGGTTTTATTTATGAAGATATATTATGTTGCACTATTATGCTTGTATGGGTAAAGGCTGTTTTTCCTAACAAGATTGTTAAATATTGTTTAAATATTATTTTAAATTAATAATATTTTAAAAATTAAAATTTGTTTTTGGCAGAGATGTGTCTTTTTCTGTGTCTTTCTGCTCTTTCTCCTGCTGATGTGACACAAAATCTTATGTTCTGAAAAGATAAACTCTCTATGTGAAGGAAACAGTTGAAATTTAGATCCAAATGGCAACAGATACCTGTTTTTCCTGGTTCCTATTTGCATCAGATAACACTTATCAGGTAGTTAGTGCTGATAAAGCTTGTTGTTTAGATTAAGTAAAGCAGTGTCTAAGCAAACACACGACATAAACATTGTTGTCCATTTTTTTGCTCCCAACCCACAAACAAGGAGAGAAAATCATCAAATTCTTGGAGCTAGTTCCAACTTAAGGGCAATTTTTGGTAAAGTCTACTCTATAATTTTTGAACAAATAATGTAAAAGGTATTTTTAATATGAAAACAAAAGTAAAAAATACTATTTTTGCAAGAGACAATTATTTGTTTCAAAGAAAAAGAGTTCAGCTGCTTACACGAGAAAATTACAGCTTTTACAAAACAAATATAGGGTTTTGATAATTAAAATTCATCTGTTTTACATTAAAACTAATCTCTGTTTTTATAAGAAAACAAGTACCATTTCTTATGGTCTCATAGATGAATGTGACAGCAGCCTGAATGCACATCAGAAGCATAATTTTATATCAGCAAAGCATGTGCCATTTGCCCAGCTGACCCTGGACACTGCAATGTCCAGCAGATCTGACGTCTACCTTCTGAACAGACAAGTTCTGATACGTGCAAAGCAGACAAACTAAGAATAAAGGCATTACCATTACATACATAAAACTGAAGGTGGACTCACAGTAAAGTAAAAACAGATTCACAAAGACATTGTTTTTTATTTCCTCTTTTTATTTGTATCATCTACTTCTCCACTCAAACTTTTATCATTTTCTTTTCTTCATTTTCACGTTTTATATTCTATTTTTTTTTCCTTCAAAAAAGATTTTTTTATGAAACAGACTTGATTTTTTTTCATATAAAAATTATCCAATCCGCTGTCATCGTTTTTCATTCAACTCCCATCACATCTGTAAAAAGACACTTTACTATGATGTGAAACTAAAACATTTTTAGTTTAGTTCTGTGTCAAATTCAAAATCAAAATGTTTAATATGATTCAATCCTTTTTGTGTCTTCTTAACTTTTTTGGCTGCATTGCGTACACACTAAAGTGGGTCCAAAACACACCAATTTGTCATCTCAAGTGACTTGAACGAACGCCCACCTGTCCATCTCTTCCTGCTCCCGGCAGGACAGCTCCATGGCAATGCGCATCTGTTCATCAAAGCTGCTTGCCACACCAAAGCTTTCAGACAGGCGCGGCTCGCCAGTTGTGTTGTAGGGGAGCGGCGGGGACACAGCAGGGTCCAAAGGGGACACGGAAGACGACTGGTTGGAGTCGGCTGTGTCTTCTTCATCTCTGTTGGCCAGAGAGAGAGTCAGGGACTCCTGAATCGCCCTGAAGACAGAAAAATTAAGAAATCATGTCAAGTACTATTAAACAGAACAAAGTCTATTATCAGGATACTTTCACTTCAGATTTTCCTTAAAGGATGAATGGAGTTTCTGCTCTCAAGAGAGGATAGAAAAAAAAACTAATCACAGAACTCTAATTACACACAGTTAATTAAAAACTCCAAGAGTCTAATCTTTTTCTAACAAAGAGAGATTTTCTATTAACTTGCAGTTAAACCTAAATTGGTGTTTAAATAAAAATTACTAGGTAAACTAAAGTAAAACAATTGACAGATTTGAGTTCATCAGTTTATTTTATGTTAAAATGTCATTACTTTAAACCAAAGATCTAGCTAGAGGTCAGCTCACCTCTCCAGCTGAGAGTCTTCCTCATACAAAGGAGACTGGAGAACCGGACAACTATTAGTCAGGGCCTCCCAGATGGTCACCTGAAAATGAGGAGCAGAGAAAAGAGTTTCAAGACAAACCCCACTCTGCTGAGCTTTACAGTCTATTAACAGGTAGAATAAATCTCACCTGGTCGCTCTCTGTACCGGCGTCAAGCAGACTCTGCTGAATTGCAAACTGCAGCAGGTTGTCATCCTCGTCCCTCATTGGCTCGCTGCGGCCTGGACCGAGCGTGGTGTAGTCTGCAGGTGGCTCAAATACTGAGGGATCCACCTCACACTGGAAGGGAGGGGGGCACTGACCTGAACAGACATTAGTTGGGAGGATTATGAGCATCATTTTCTTTTCACTTGCCAGGAGGGAGGAGGATCCCTGTTGCAACCAGACACCTGATGTTGTTATGCTCAAAAAACTGCTACAAGAGCGAACAAACCAATCAAACTTTGTGAGAATCCTTAGTTTAAGAGAACAAATAGATAATTAATTTTAAGATTATTTCCATGACTGAAAGGTTACCAGCTTCTTCAGGTGTGTCTGGTTTGTGAAGAGTCACAGAGCTGACGGGCTCATCACAGCCGCACAGGTTACTGAAGGTCACTCTGGCATTTAACACGTGGAACAGGGGAATCTCTGCAGGACAGGGTGACAACACACCTCAAACTTAAAAACAAAGTCGCTTTGCTGCATTTGTTTTACCAGCAACAACAAAAGCAGCAGTGATACAAAATGCAATCATCTACCTGCAGATTTGTAGCTTTCACCCACCTATTTTAACAGGGAAGCCCGGTGGCAAACGCAGGGTGATGAAGTCGCGGAGCTTGGCAAAGTGGGCGTTTGAGATGGCCATGAGGTCTATGATGGGGGTCACCTGCTCAGCCAAGGACAAAGGGTGAGTCTCACTCAACCACAGCGTTGCTTTAAACCTAAAAAAGGGGGACGTAGTAACAGAGAAAGAAAAAGTTCAAGTGATCAGAACCATCAAAGGTGAAAGCAAGCTGCCGTTCACAATTTGACTGTACTTTTGCACTTTGCTAGTGAGCTCGATGGGTCGCCCGATGTCCCGGCCGTTCAGGTTGAACTCCGGGTCAAAGTATTCCTCAGCTGTGATGGCTGTGGGGTTGTGAGGACTGGCACACTGTGACACATTGCTCTGTGAGTGACATATATGTACATCTGTTAATGTGACTGATAACTGGAAGTGTATACAGCTGGAGTGAATGTTAAGTGTGCATGAAATAATAAATCTTACCCCATTGTGAGTTGTATGTTGTTCAGCAATCCCCAAGAAAGACTGCAGGGGTGTTTTTGAGCCTGAGAAAGTAAAAATTCTAAATATCAGTTGATATTTATTATGTTTTTTTTTTTTTTTAAGTAAAACGGGTTTTCCAAACTCACAAAAAATGTTTCTTGACATAAACCATAGACACCATGAAATATTAGTTACTAAATTGATTTGCTTTTCTTTTACTTCTCCATCACACCCCTTGACAGAGAGTCACATTGTGTTTTTTACCTTTACATCTGGACTTGTCCTGGTCTGAAAGATGCTCTGTCCTTGATCGAGTCACCAGCTCTACATTGGTAGCACTATAAACCTGGACACACGAAGGAAAAAAAACATTCGTGAACACAGACATTTTATTTAAAAAAATATTTAAATAAACCACATTGCTCTGTTGGTGTTGGCATTAAAAAAGTCATTTCTTTGGTGCAAACAGCTCTCATACACCGTTTTTGGGTGTTTCTAAATGCTTTTTTGCAAATAAAAGAAAAAAATGTAAACATTTGGTGTGTTTTTATAAGAGATGGTAACCGAGAAAACGGCACTTTATAAATTAAGCAGGTACGTTTTCATTCAAAAGCAGGGAGCGCCACCCAGAGGCCACTCTGGGGAATTTTCTTTAATGATTTATAAAATGATTCTCAAACAAACAAAAACATGGTTTTGTGAAACTTGTACACCTGTTTCATTAAAAATATTTTAAAATACAAAAATAGCAGATTTGAAAAAGAAACAGAAATAGATCCATATAAGAAAGTAAAGTTTTTCTTGTATTCTCAGACTTTCTTGTAGACTTAGGTTTTCTTTCAATGTTTTCAAAATTTTATTCTTTTCTAAATCATTTGCATCAAACAATAACATGATCTGGCATTTACTAAAATGTATTCAATGCATTAGGATGTTTTATCAATTTTCCCGCTCTGCTTCTTCAAATATGGTGGATAAGATTACCTTGGCTTCGTACCCGCTGACGACCTCACTTTTCTCTGAACGCCAGCCCCAGATTCCAGACTTATTCCTACAAATTATTTTTAAAAAAAAACAAAGTTGGTGCCTTACAAATATCCTAAAGCTCTGTATGTAAATGCACTAAATAATGCAAACATATAGCATATAAACAATAAAGAAAATGTATTCTTTTGAGAAGTGTAATATAGTTTTTTTGTGAGGTTTACCGCTCAAAGGCGATGTTGCGAGTGTTGAGGTGTGTGGAGACGATGGGAGACGTGAGCCTCTGGGCTGTATTCTCTTGCGACGGTTGCATGGCTGCAAGGAGGGAGGGAGCATCACGCGGGGACAACACGAGCGGCTCGGTGTACACCACTTGTTTCTCATGATCCACCTCCATCACCACGGCACCGTCATCTGGATCAGCCAAATGGCGTAAAAAGGTGTGAATATTCACCAAGGCATGAACCACTGAAAAGACTGAGCAGGCCTTGAATGTTAGATGCATTCGAAGAAGTATTTTTATTCTAAAGCATAAGCAGCTCAGGGTAACGGAGACGAAAATCACAGACCTCCACCTTTGAAAATATAGCTGCGCCGTCCTTTCAGCCAAGTCATATGCTCAAAACCAAGAAGGGTGGTGTCCACCCGGAGGCACGAGCCACTCTTCCACACCCGGTAAACATCACTGGGACACACTTTTGATACCAAAGGGACTGAAATAAAAATTCAGGAAGAATATGAGCAACATTTGGAGAACTAGTTTCAATATCCTTTACAAGGGCTAACATCTTTGTTTGAAATTTACATTATTTTGTATATTCATACTTTTTTTTTTACACTTATTTTATTCGATCTTATTTTATTTATTTGTTTATCTTTTTACATTTTTATCCTTCCATTAAAGTGTATTTATTTATTCATCAGGTTATAACTCCAATGTTTTCCTCAGACAGATCCACCACACCAGTGATGAAGCCTCTCCAATGAACAGGGTTGTTACAGTGAGATGTCCTGGGTCTGGTTGCTTACTTTAAATGGGGAGGACTGACTGTGGTAAGGTCTGCCTGGAGTGGACAGGGCCCCAAAATATAATTTCCCTACTTCAATATCAAGCCAGATTTCTACATCCCATCTTATTTATAAATCATTTTTATGCTTCATTATATTGAGCAGGTGGGGTTTACAATTTTTGTGTGTGTGTGTGAAGGTCTTTGTTTTTTCAGATTTTAAGTCAAAAAAAGTGTTTACAATGTAAAGCGCTTTCTCTTACATTTGTAAAAAAAAATAAATAAATAAAAAGTGCTTTATAAACAAAGCTTGATTAGCTATGATTTTATGACAATTTCAAACTTTAGGATTTTCAGTTTGATATAACCAAGTCACAAATTTGAAATCCCCTTTTTATAAACTTCACGTTGTTTACGTGTTTACAACATTTGCAGGTTCTTTGGATTTATAACTTATACAATGCTACATGAAAGTATGTAAAACTACATTCTGGCTTCAAATTTGAGTATTTCTATTTGACATACTTGGTAAACAAATGTCATATTTTCCAAAGCATGTGGTGTGATGTTTGACATTAGAATATGAGAGGTTACAGGCATTAAATGCTTTTATTTTTAAAATCAGATGCATTCAAGTAAAGCCTCCTTTTTAACACGTAATTAATGACCCACTTTGAGGAAAATTCTGTTTTTGGTGTACAATTAATATATTCATTCATTCATTCATTTTCCAATCCGTTTTATCCCTTTCGGGGTCACGGGGTTGCCGGAGCCTAACCCGGCTACTCATGGGCGAAGGCAGGGTACACCCCTGGACTGGTCGCCAGTCTGTCGCAGGGGCCACAATTAATATATTCTTGAGGAATTTTTCTCATGATGGGTGACTTATATAAAGAAAATGAATTTTAAAATTACATTTTTATTCTAATTGTTGTAAATCAGGAGCAGACAAAAAAATGTTGTTTGAAAAATGCTGATTGAAAAAGCTTCTACAACAAAGTAGCTTTGTTGTAGAAGCTCCAATCGGTAAGCTACAACCTCTCTGCTCTGCTCCATTCCACTTGCTAACTAATAGATCCATGTACATCTTTGTTTTCTTTGTCCGAGCTGGCATCTGGCTCAAAAATGTACTGCTGGATAGTTCCAACATCGCTCGGCATTTTTGTTGCATCGACAATATTAGGTTGGGGCTGTAAGACAACTAGAGAGGGTACAAACAGATAAATGATTGGGAGTGGAGGTGTGCTTGCTCCATGCCAAGAGTACAGCCCACAAGTCAGAGGGGAAATTCTAACAAGCTACTGCAGAATATGTCCAAGAAAATTACACAGGGTTTTTTCTTTTAGTATTTTGGCTCAAAACGGCATAATCATAATTAAAAGACCTCTGTAAACACTTAAAGTAGATCAAAATAAAATAACAAACATGGAGAGTACAATGATTTCCTGTTCTGAGTTTGATTGGATGAAGTCTGGTGCTAGAGGAGCTGTCCAGCTAATGTGGTGCTGAAATTGACCTGTGTAAAAATTAAAAAAGAAAATATTCACACAAGCATCTTACCCCAGCTGGTGAACTCCCACTTCATTTCCACATAAAAGTCCCTTGCCTAGAGGATCAGAAGACAGTTTTGTCAGATGTGACCAAAGCTTTCCCCCCAGTGAATGCTGGTGGATCAGACTGCATTTAATTGTCCAAACTGAAAACACTCCTGTAAAAACTTAAGCCATTCAGGATTTGATTACAATTTATTTTTTGGACAGTTGAAAAGACCAGGTGAACTCGTTTACCTGTCTCAGTTTGCTGAGCAGCTCTGGGATGCCCGCCAGTCTCTCAGTTGCTCTCTTGAAATCTCTGTACTGAAGCACCAGCTGCACCAGCTCAGGATCCCCCGTGCTCACAGCTTCCTGCAAGACTAAAACACACATGCATAACGACAGTCGGCTACATCGTCCACCCAGCAGCTGAGCAGACCCTGAGCACTCACTGGTCCAGCCCTGCGCGTTGCAGTACGTCGGGTCTGCAGCGTGTCGGAGCAGCACCCGGGTGGACTCCAGGTGGCCCAGACACACGGCTAGCTCCAGCGGGGTGCGTCCTCGTGGATCGATGCGCTCCACGTCGTGCTGCAAAAAAAGGAAAACACATCAGCATCATTAGCGCAATGCAGTCATTGCATTCATAAACACACTCACCCTTTGCTTCTGCAGCTCTCTGTCGAGCTCCAAGTACTGATTGTTCCAGACAAGAACATGCAAAGGGAACGCCTCTTGATCCATGGCTGTCGCTGACAGTGACGAACTGCTGAAGCTACGATTTGTGCAGAGAAACCACAGCTCTGCCGATAAGCACAGTTGGTTAGCCACCTAGCTTAGACTAGAGCAAAAAAGGTGGTTAACTCTAAATAAATAAATATGTCTGTGCCGGACAATAAATAATATTACTAAATTATGTGCAAAAAGCAACTTAATTAAAAAAAAAAAACTTGAATTGTCTAAATTAGTGGGCTGAGTTAGTTAGGCTAACTCAGCCCACTAATTAAGTGTTAGTTAACTAGCAGCTAGCTGGTAGAACGTTAGCTAAATGGCTAACAACATTGCCCCCGGTGTGTCTCGGCACCTGGTTTCCATTTAATGAACAGCAGCTGACTTAGCTGAACACTAAAGCCCTGCAGCGTCCGTTCATTCTGAAGATAGAAATGTTCCCGTCAGGAGGAGGGAAAGGTTAGAAAGTCGGCTGTCAAAGTTAGCTAGCCTCCCCGGTGAAGCTGCAACTATCCAGTTTCCATCGCAGGGTTGGACTCTTATCTAAACAGAGCCCTTCTCCCACTCTTTTTCAGTGAGACGAGTTCAGGGCGTCAGATTAGATGACTGATTTTTCCACCCATTTTCGCCGACAACAGTACCAGAGCACATCTGCAAGCCAGCTCCGTCCGTCCCCGAGCGGATCGCAGACTGGCCAGGAATGTGTTGTTGTTGCAGCTGCAGCTGCCTTATTTATTTATCAGCCGCTTTGTTTCCAGGTTATGGAGAAACTGGGTGGAGCCTGGATGAGCGGATGTCTTTTTTTTTCTGGAAGAAACAGTCAGCAATAAATGACAATTTATATATTTTTTTATTTTTCTTGAAAAATAACACAAATAACATGGTGTGGAAGGGGAAAAAAGAAGCGCCCAAAAATAATTTTAATGCTACAGGATTCCCATTTTATAATCTAAAAGAGGAAGAAAAAAAACCCAACACATTTACACAAAAGTAAATATTTATATAGATCTATTCACTTTGAAGGATATGGCCAGGAGTCTAGAACTTTATACAGAGACACAACACTTAAAAACTTACAAAAAAAAATGTATACCACAGCGATGTGGAGCTAGAATATTAACTAAATGTTGTCTCTGTACAAAAACAAAGCGTTTCGAGTTTGGGAATAATAGCACCTGAACTTTAACTGCTGTTTGAAAATGCACCATTTTTTTCTTAAACGTATTATTGGCTTATCATCCCTCGCTTAATGCAACCTGCCCTAATGTTGGGGTGAGGTCCTGCTGCCGTGTTGATTGCCTATTTACGCCAACTTTGTACCATCTTGAGGTTTATACAACTGGACTGTAGTTGCACTTTATGACTGATAAACACAAGCTGTTCCAGTAGTCTAATGTGAAAGTATTTTTTTTTATCTTTAAATATTTATTTAAAAAAAAATAGCAATTGTGCATGTAGCATTTGTGAAAAAAGACTTCTCTTTAAGCATCCAAATCTTTCATAATTAAGCTTCAAATATATAAACAAATAAGACAAGTGTGAATCAGTACAACTATATTTAAAGATACAACCCAAATGTATTTGCTAATCTCTTAATATGGGAGCTTGAATCAAGACCATCAAGGATGTTGTTCACAGAGTGTGAAATACAACTAAACTAGTGGTCTTCTACTTTCTTGCCAATAGAAAGAAAAAAAAAACCCATCATGCCTCTTAAAGAGAGCATTTAGTTATCTCAAAAATAATACAAAAAAAGATCCTGAGTTTCTTTATAGGTATGCAGGAAAAAAATATGTTTTTGCAGCCGGTTCAACCCAGTTTGTTCCTCACAACCAGCCAAGTGAGAAAGTCCAAGCCCTTGCCCTTCAATTGTAGACCCCACCCCCTTTTGCATGTGAATTGAACTGCCTGAGTGTCATGCAGACTCACACGCGGATCCACACCCAAAGCTTTTGCATTTCAAATCATGGCTGCAGTGAGACAGAAAGGCAGGAATCTAGGATATCCTCTGGATCAGTTTTTCATCCGACAGGCAGTAAAGTGTGTTGACCGACAGCTCTGAGATGAAGGCCTCACAGGCCTTTCTGGAAACCCCTTTGCAGCCTCTAAGGTCAAGCTCTGAGATGCACGAGAGACGGCGCAGGAATTTCAGACATGCATCTGTCAATTTGCTGCAGCCTGGAAAGAAAAAAAAGACAGTGCACCTGTTAGTTCAGCTAAAACAAAATGTATGGATATGGATGCTTTCTGTAGCTGAATATAAACTTCTAATTTTGTCTACAGCCTTTTCTCACCTCCTAGATTGAGTTCTGTCAGTGTGTTTCGGGTGGAAGAGCCCACTGCAGTCAGCAGGTTGATGGAGTGGTCAGTGAGGACATTGCAATGAGAGAGATCCAGTTTTGTTAAATGAGGCATGTGGCGGATCACCAGCCTTAGAGTCGAGTCACCGATGTCCAGGCCTGCAAGGCGCAAACACTGCATGCTCCGAAACTGACTGTGGTTATCGCAGCCTGGACCCGATTGGCCATTTGCACAAAAGGAAAAAGCAGAGACACAAACAAAGCATTGAGAGTAGTTTAAAGGGAAAAGAACAAAATAAAAGACTGGACAGAGGAAGAAATAACAAACTAAGACTTGTACATGTTTCCATTTACACGCGGGGTTGTCATCTACTCACCTGGAGGACTTACTAGATCCCTAATTTGCGAGTCTTTCACTCCCTCTGCATATCCCAAGTCCAGAGAGCGGAGAAGAGGACAACCAGGGGAGCAGAGAGCAGAAATAGATAACCAGGAACAACCTCCCAGCATCAGATCCTTCAGCCCTGCGAGTCAGATTATTTTAAACTATTAAATGCACATATACCGTTTTTCAAAATTAAACACCATATTAAAACACGAGTGCCTGTATACCAGGTAAGCGGCCAACAAGCCAGTTGAGCTGTTTTTTTGAAATGTTGGTCCAGGACAGGTTGAGCGTGACTGGCTGTCTCTTGATGATACCAGTCAGAGCCTGAGGAGTAACTGTGCGCTTGCTGCTCAGGTCGATCCGAGCCCAAAGCCGCTTGTCTAAACACCTTAGGAGAGAAACACATTCAAAAAGGCAACCATTATGTTTTAGTTATCAATATTAACACATCTAACCAACACATTTGGAACTGACTATTTTGGATGTCATTATTAAAATTAAAGACAAAATCGCTGCATAAAAAGTGATTATAATAAGCTTAGATTATAGTTATGAAACACACAAACAAGACTAACATTTCAAGCCGGTATTGCCAACCAATGAAGTAACTTAATCATTTTGTTCGGATCTTAAAGTCTGAAAATGTGAGAAAAGGAGGAATTTCTAAAGTACTGTTATAGTGCAGAAGCAGATCACAGAAGAATGAGTCCTCATGCTTAACACATCAGTATTATTTCTTAAGAAATAAACTAAAAATATAAATAAGTTATCAGATATTTGGTAAAATCCAAGAAAATTCAACATGATTTTGAAATCTATTTTTTCTAGTTAACTCTAAATATTGAAGTATCAGTGGGGTAACACAACAAACAATTAAAAGATAAATATACAAATAAGCAACGGAGGAAACGCCGATTACACAAAATGAGAACATTCCTACGGTGATAAATCACCAAAAAAGTAGCTAACTTCAGACATTGACATGTCTCATTGCTTTGCTGTTAAAAGCTTTTGGTAAAAAACGCCAATCTCCTTAACAGACTAATTACGATGCTAGCTGGTCATTCATGCTGCTCCTTTGTGCTTCAAATAAAAGACCTCAAATTAAGATAAAACCATAGTGAACAGATAACTGACAGCTTAAAAACCTGAGCAAACCTTAGAGATACACTAAAGTTGGACAAATAGAATCAAAAAGGCAAATTGCTCTATTAAGAAAGTAAGTAAAAATACTGGAATTCAGTCAAAAACCAAAAATGCAAACAAAAGCATCTCTCTTAAATACACCTACCCATGGTCACAACTGAACTCAACCTGACCGTTGTGTGTTTTGGCAAAAATAGCCATTTACATAAGCCTCTTGTGAACACTGAAGCACAGGTTTTAGAAAAACGACTGTACTTACTTTATTATCACCAACGAATGTGGTGTTTTAACAACATGGGGCAAATCAAACCTATGGGTAGATGTTTGCTTAAGTTGTGTGAATTTTTTTCTCAGATTAAAGTCTCTCCTAGAAGCTTAAAATCCCTTTGATCCAAATGTAGTTCTTAAAAAAGTGAAAAATAATTGACTTGAAAGTGAGGGAAAGCAGAAGGGCTGGGAATTGCTGCCAGAACAATAAATCAATTGAATTTTCAAGTTAAAGTTCAAGTAAACCAGGATTAAACTATTCTCCTTTA
Source organism: Adrianichthys oophorus (assembly GCA_036245035.1). Classification (NCBI taxonomy): domain Eukaryota; kingdom Metazoa; phylum Chordata; class Actinopteri; order Beloniformes; family Adrianichthyidae; genus Adrianichthys; species Adrianichthys oophorus. Next base: position 8,165,257 of record BSAI01000162.1, read on the forward strand.
TCCATTTCCAGTCTAATATTGGATTTTCCAAATAAAGATCAAACTGATGTTTTTTTTAAAAGTCAGCCCTGGAAATCACATGAGAGAACAGACTCCATCAAGTTGAACCATTAAGTTTTTTGGGGGGGGTTTTTCACCACCAAATGTACAAATAATGTTATTGTTGAGGTTTGGTAAACTGGTGCTGTTTACATTTTCAAATATTCCAAGCTTTGGTTTCACAGCCTGCCTTTCAAAACCCTTTTAAATTATCTATAACAATAAATCTGAATAAAAATCTAGTTGAAATAAAGACATCTTCATTTAGTAGAAACTTTGAGGCAAGAGCTCCAAAAGGCCGTAAAACTGAGTCTAATTACAATTGATGATCTATTAGGGAAAAGGGTTTACTTTACAAAAAGACAGCTATGAAGCAATCTGTCCTGACTGGGTTTGAACAGAAATTGAAAATAATGTAAAAAAAAAAAAAAAAAAGTGGCACAGCTTCCAAGTAAAAGTTTGTCACAAACAAACTTGAGTATGTGCTAAAAAAAACTCTCTGATAAATCCCATCTTATAAAACTAATCAGAAAATAAGGAGTTCTGTCGTTTAGAAACTGTGTATACATTTTTATACAAACACTGGTGTTATGGTTGTGTTAACATATATTCTTTGCAAATTGTGTCTGTAAATGTGATGACTGCAACATCTATGACACCAACAGTCTGATCAAGTAACCCTAAATCTACCTAATGCCGCTTTAAGATTGTTTTGGTGTGTCTTTTATGATAAAAGACTTGATATTATAGTCCTCATCTTCAATGACAGGCACAGGCAGGTTGCTAGTGAGAGTCCAAACATCCCTAATTAACAAGCTAAAGTATCTTTGAGAAAGGCAGGAAAAAAAAATCTTTACTCTAAGAGACTTTTGTTTTGTTTGTTTTTTTAAATAAAGATGACTTGAAATAAAACTTAACCTCTGAACAGGTCTTACCATTTGTACCAGTTCTTGCAGACAGCCATGCAGAGGCAAAGATCTGCTCGACTTAAGTAACGGAAGACAGACACCCACACCTCCCTCTCACAGGCTGGGCCGTTCCCACTGCTCTCCCTGTCTGCCTCACCCCCTCCCTCCTGCAGAGCAGACAGAGGGATGCGAAGATGATGAAGCTCAACTGATGAAGATGAGGAAGCACCATTGCTCAGCTTAGCTGGCTTATCGAGTCTTGTTCTTTTGGAGGCACCCGTTCTTTCCGTTTGGGGAAACCGAGAGCCGAAATTGCTGCTCCGAGTGAGAGGCGGCGTATGCCTTTTGGAAAGGTGATCAGAACACGGACCATTGTTTCTAATTGGAGGTCTGACGAAGGTCCGGCTCTGGTTGTGTGTAGCTGAAGAGGCAGCATGAGGGGCAATGGCTTCTAATTTAGGGACAATAGCTGAGGGGTCTGGTTTTGCTCTGATTGGTCTTTGGAGTGTCACTTTAAGATGTGTGTCTTTATCTTCCTTCAAAGTGTCCTGATCCATCTCCTCCTGCGCACCATTTTGGTTAGAAGCCTCACTACCGTCCTGATCTCGTTCTTTGGCCCCTTGTCCTTTCCTCAACCGAGGCCAGTTTTCTTTATCCCCTCCCCTGCCATTGTTCAGCACGCTCTCCTCTTCATCCTCGTCGTCGCTGCTGCTGCCGTTTGTGCTGCTGCTGCTGTCCTCGCTATCCTCCTCAATATCGTTTCGGCTTCCGACACTTCTGATGCCTCGTCCTGCTCCTCCTCCCCGAAGCCTAACACCTCTTCCCCGGTCTCTGCGCGGCTCTCCTTTGGGCTCAAGCATCAGCCCATGAGGACTCTGCTGGCGCTGTAAGGATCCCGTCCTCCCTGCAGAACTGTTGTAAGGCGAGCCACTGGCCCAAATGGAGCCCCGACCTCTGCCCTGAAGAAGTCTGCTGGTTGGAGAGCGAAAACGAGACAGCAGCCGGGACCCCAACAACCTAGGAGAGCGGTCTAGAGATGATCGTCTTCTCTGTGGGGAAAACCATGTTCTAAGTATTAAAATCTTAAAAAAAAAAAATAAAAGATTGAAATAAAGCAACATTAATAGAATGAAGAAGCGCGGCAGAATTATTGCCAAAAAGTATTTCTTACTGTTAAAAGCTTAGTCCGTTCTAGTTTTATCTGTAACAGAGAGAAGAAAAAAAAACCTTAGAAAAAGTCTAAACACTGGGAGTCAAAGAAGAATCTAGGCAGAGGCACTAAGGTATCACTGCATCTATCAAACCAGTATAATGCTGAGAAAAATGTCATGAAAAGTAACAGCTTCTTTTAAAAGCCTCAAATACACAAATGTAGATAATGAAAAGAAAATGGACTGTGCCACTTAAACTGATCAAAACAACCGGCTTATTTAGTCATAATCTGCAGACACTGTGGATACACCAGGTCAAAAGTAAAACACTAGAGAATACAGAGAGTCAGAATCACCCTCTTCTTGAGCCTGAGCTCCAGTGCGCTCGCTCTTTTGCGGCTTTGTTGATGCTGCAGTAGCAGTTTCTGTGAAGGCGGGGGTGCTGTTGGCCTGCCGGGTGTTCCAGTGCGTCTTCCACGTCTTCCCCCTTCACCCGTGCTGGTCCTTTCTTGATAAGAAAGTTTGGATGTTGAAGCATCTGACTCCTCACTTTCCTCACTGCTGGAAGACTGATATGAAAGAAAAGGTTACATTTCACATGAGCTATGATCATTTATGAAGAAGATGCTGCTGAGATAGAAACTTGAGTGAGAAAGAAAGAACAAGGTTAGAATAAGAGCGGAAGAAATAACTCAGAAAGAATAATAAAAAAAACTTTTTAAGCACCTCTGATGTTGAACCTTTTCCTTGATAACATTTCGGACATTCCCAGCAGCTGGGTAGATCTTTATTGACCTTTCCTTCAGCAGGGTCCTGAAACATACAATCACAGATGAAACACAAACTACCCAACATGATAAACAAGTGCATCTTTTCGGTAATGAGACAGGTCGATGACTGTTTGATCTGTTCACTGACAGAATGGACCAAATACTGGACTCAGAGATT
>BSAI01000162.1:8168312-8249232 GCA_036245035.1 Adrianichthys oophorus
TTGATCTGTTCACTGACAGAATGGACCAAATACTGGACTCAGAGATTCTAGGTGATTTTTTTTAACGTGATCAAAAGTCTTAAATATCATTCAGCTTTGTCTGTAGCACTGCACTTCTTTTGTTGGTTCTGTATTTAAACATTTCCCCTTTGCTGTGTGAGTTGCGCTGCTGTGGAACATTTAAACATTTCTTATCAGTTATGTTAGGAATAAAATTACAATCAAAGAATAAAACAAGTTGATATCTAGAAAAACATCTTCCAAGACAAATTTGCAAGATTTAAGAAAAAAAAAAGTCTTCCAATCACTTCCTCTCATAACTTATATTACATTTCAAAAATACTTTTTATTATTATTTAGAAAAGCTTGTACATTTACAAAGTTTGAAGAAAATTATTTAAACCTATTTACTTTGCCCTTCTCCTTTACTGCTATTTCCACCCGATCTTCATCTGCAATACATCAACTCATATTTTTATTATTTAGAGTCCTATTTTCACAACTCATTATCTTAGCATAAATGATTTGACAGATTTACTGTCAAAAGTCCAAAAGAAGACCCAAACCAATATCAAGCAAACTTTGCTTTAACAAAGAAAAATATATACAAGAAATGGTAAATGCACAAAATAACACTTAAATAAGCATAAAGCATGGTCATTTTGAGTTTCCAATGTTTTTTTTTAATGGTAAAGATATTATTTTGAAAAATAATATGTTGTTAGGGCTAAGATTTTTACAGTTCCATATGTAGTTTTAGAAAGAAGGTTGTACAGATAAAAAAAGAAAAAAAAAACATCCAAAATGTTAGAATAAGACATTAAGATTAAAGAAGACTTACTTTAACACACTGCAGATGGACTATCTGTGAACATCCAGTACACTCCATGAGGGAGTGAGTGCTTGGGTTGGATTCATCAAACTCCCCCTCCCCACATACGGCACATCTCGCTGTGTTTGGCAATGCAGGCTGCAGGAGAAATAAAAAGGCATTTCATTTGCTATCCTGTGCTCTTAATTTGTTTTTTCTATTTTAACTTAAAAAAAGAACAAGTGTTATTTGTGGGCAGATAAGGTTTTTATATCAAAAGAAAACCATGACCTGCATTTTTTTGCTACTTTTATTGTCAAAACATTTTTTCTGTAGAATACAATACACAACATGTCCAACAAATCTTCAGAACTTTTAAAGGCAGAATAATAGTAATGAAATAACAAGACTAAACAAGGGTCTCACCGCTAAACACTGTCTCATGATACAGCTCTTTTTCATACGTCCGGGTCCACCAAATTTCCTCATGTCATGGCAGTATTGACAGTTGCCACACTCCTTTCTGCAGCAGGCAGAACAGCGCTTACACCTCACCCGTCTGCGCCTCAGGGCTGAGATGGAATAGCGTTTGGTAGGCCTCTGATGTTTGTGGAGAGAAGGTCCCAGACGAGGACGGTAAAGAACAGGCGGCGGAGGAATGAGGGGCTGGTACCAGGAGGGCTAAGGGTTTTCAGCAGTAAAAATGAACAAATACGTCAGTACAAGAAAATGCCTATCATTTTTAAAACTTTGTACTTTGAATCCAGCATCCATAAGACAATACAATCTATGCAAGAGCTGCTACATTACTTTAGCTTTGTGTGTTTCTAACACTAACCCATACCCAGCTTGGCTTACTTAACACACTTTTCTTAGGGCTTGCAGCTGTAAAAAGAAAAAAAATCCTATTGTTGTTTTATTAAAGCTGGATAATACCTTGGACATTACTAGAATCTTATAGAGTGGGAAATACATAAAAGGTTTTAATTAAAAAACAAATTTAAGTATAGTTGCATTATCTAAGATTTTTAATAGCTTGTACATTCAAAAATTAAGCCATTCAATGGGTTCAAAAATGTTTGCCAATCAGATCTTTTATTTTAAATATTTGACACACTTTTATTTCATAATCAACTGTTAATAGGTTCTCTGCTCACCCTTTCAGGCCATTTGACAATAGGTTCCCCAGTGTGCGCCAACTTGACATTGTCCTTTGCACATTCCTTCAGAACAGCCTAAACCCAACAAATGAATAAATGAAAGGTGGAATATAGTAAGACAGCATTTATCATGATCTAGTGTAACCCATTCAACTAAAGGAATTGTTCTGCAGAAGAACATCCAAAAGGACCCCACCTTCATGTCATCAAGCAGGGCTGCTGCATTCCTAATCCCAGTGGGAACACATTTTTTGTGGGATGGCAGCTCCTCCAGCTTCCCTACCAGATTCCACAATCCTTCCAACTCAAATGGAGTTAGAACATGCCGAGGAGTGATGAGATGGGCCTTCTGATCTTGATAAAACTCCTCTTCCTTGACCTTGATTTCATTTTCCACGTCACTGTCGATTCCTTCAAAGGCTTCGTTCCTTGCAGGGTCGCTGATTTCAAGGTCAGCTGGAATCAGTCCTACAAAAAAGGACACATTTAAGTCACCAGTTACCTTTGCAATCAACTCATAGTGCCAAGTGAAAAATAGTTAAATATAAAAAAAAAACATATCAGCAGTAATTCAGTGTTTACATTTTCTTACCTATGCCAAGTGAATATTTCTGAAACTCTGGTGTGAGGTGGGAGATGTTGGTCAGACAATAAAGGTACCTTTCCAAAACATACCAACACATCTCATAATAGAAAGGGTAGCGAAACTTTGCTGGCACCTAAATGAGCAAGATTAAAAATAGAATTCTTAATTATATTGAATACCCACAAATTCAAAACAGCAGTTTACAATTTTAACACAAAAATGCTGATATATTGGCAAATGTATCTTCTCGTGTGTAAACAATTATATATACAGATATTTAGAGTGCAATGCATCTCACCCGTGTGCGATCCTCAATGTTGTAGATGTTAAGCTGCATGGGGATGTTGAAACTATGAAGGAAATTCCCACCAAACACCAAAGTGTCTTCTGGGGTGTACACAGCATGAATCCATCCTACAATGTAAAACACAGCAAGTGGGGAAGGGGTTAGTGCATAACCTACAGGCTACAGAAGACATGGAATGGTTATGATAGCTCACCTGAAGGGATTATGAAGGTGTTGCCTTGCTTAAGCTCTATCCTCTGACAATCGTAACATTTGTCCCCCAAGAAGATGTCACCCTGCTTTCCTGATAAAACCCAATTCTCATACATCTCCAGGTTCTGAGGAGTGGGTGGAATCAGCCAAAACACCTGCATGAGATACAAGAAAAAAAAATAATTTGAGATGAATGAAGTCTACCATATCTCTTTCAATTGTGGTTCATCTCTAATTCATTTAAGATCTACCCATCTTCCCCAGGTCGTGCAGAGGCCGGGCGTCTGTGGTATTTGTGTTGTGAGCTAGTGTAGCGACGGCCAAGAAAGGCTCATCCGATTTAACATTTTAACTTTGTGCAGTGCCACTCGCCAAAGAACATACAGGTTAGGAATCTGCCCAACATTTTGGGGTGGATCCTAAACATAACCAAGCAAGCTGCAAGCAGATAGGTGACATGGAAAAGATGGATGCAGAAAAAGGAGCAACAAGCAAACAATTTCCTGGTGGAGGTGCAAAGAAAGCGAGTGGCGAATTAGAAGAACTGGTTTGAACATGGATTATTATTATTGAGCAAAGACAAAAAGGTGTGCTGCTGTTGTCTGATTTTCTTGACCGAATTTTAAAGCAAAATAAACCCATCAGCCATCACCATTCTGTCTCTGATGGAATAAAAGCCGGTCTCTTATTAACGCCGTCCTGGCTGCCAAATTTTTGGAATAAACGCCAGGCCTACTGCTGGAAGATATACGCTACTTTAGTTTATCATACTGAATGTCAGAATGTCATGGCATATTGATTTTAAAAAAGTGTTAAGATAAGAATGTTAAATTCAGTGGCACTTTTTTAGTGTTGTGCTGAGTCTGACCTTCCCTCCTCGAAGGATGTGGTACCAAACTGAGGTCCCCCCAAAATCAATGTGGAAATCTGTGAAGCAGCCTTGCACACTCATGAGACAGTACCTGGGAGACGTAGAGAAAAGAAAAACCCAGCGAGCATTTAGGGTCAAAGTAATAAGACAACTCTGCTAGAGAGAAAATTAAACCAACATTGTTGGACATGTTTAAGTGAGATCGGTACTGCACTAGAGAGTTGCATAGTAAATATCTAATACAGCAGTTTGCCAGTTTACTCACTTTTGTACTTTGGGATAATGCATGTCTATGATGGCATTAGTCGAATCTCTCTGTCTCTCCTTGAGATGACGAGGCCACATGTTGTCCACCCAGTCAATAAGGTCCACCTGAAGAAAGAAATCAGTTTTCTTAAATACATCTGCAGTTCCCATTCTGCTAAGCATTAGATCATCTAGAAAGTGTTGAACCAACGAAACGGATGCTGCTCTGACCCCCATACTAAGATAAACTTTGGATTCAAATAAGCCAGCTTTTTTTTAAACTGCAATAGAAACAGGGTGATTTTTGCTGAAGATACAATTAATGCAAAACGAAGACATGCAAAAAAGTTTTGACTCACTGAAGCCGGTCTCTTGACCAGATTCTCCAGCCTTGTGTGACTGAACTCCAGGCTGATGACATTGTAAAGTTTTTCTCTTTCTGATGGTGGTGTCTCATAGTAGCGCCGCCACTGAGCCATTGACATCTCAATTCCTTTCTGGGTGTTCACATCCATAACATCGACAATGCGTCGACTTCCTGTAAGATAATCAAAAGTAGAGCAAAGAAAAGCATCTGTATCACACAACTTTAGCCTTGATCACATTGACCCATAAGATTACCAAAAAGTTGACATTTTTAGATATCTGTTACATAGCACCTCACAGCAAGGATACAATAATACCAAAATGAATTAAATTACTAGAAAGTCTTTCCTAATTCTAAATGGTAACTTTTTGATTTGCTGACTTCTGCTGCAATTTGCCTCACTGACAATTTTGAGTTTAACGTCTCATTAAGGCAAAACTATCACATTTTTGTCTTTTGGTTAAGTCTCTTGCTGTCATTACATATATAAAAAACGCAAAAACATGGTCTAATACTTAAATTTTTAATCCTTGTTGCGCCCTCCCATAACTTTATGACTACTGATCAATTTGTTGAGTTTGTTTCAAGAGTAAGTACCCCGATGTATAAGGTAGATGGAGATAAGAAGCGATTGCAATCATACTAACTGTACCAGTCTAAAAAAATACACTGAGAAAAACAAAAACTTGTTTTTACTAGAACTCAAAACTCCACATGATGAGTCAGGAAGATGTGAAGAAAAGAAAGAGCTTTACAAGATCCTCTGGTTTTTCAGATATTCCTGCTCTACTTACTGCTGTGCACGAGTACGGTAGGTTTTGCCAACAGGAAGCTGCAATGGCAGAGGTGGCTGACAAAGTTTAGACCAACTTATTTTTTTTATTTAGAACATATATATTTAAATATATTTCATTTGAAAGTACAAAAAATATAAATTCAAATATTTTTGTCTAATCTAATGAATATGTTTGACAAACTCATACAATGTAATGCACATACTATATGTTGACAACAAAAATAATGTTAGTTCTAAAACCAAAAACAAATACAACTTACCAACAAACAGTTTGACATCACTGACACTGAAATCTGAATCTGGCATTCTGTAAGAGAGAACATTTGTTTTAGTTCATGCTTTAATAAAGCTGATCTTCAACAAGGATATTTTTTTAAAATAAAATATAAGTTAATCTGTTTGGAAGGTGGCATATTCAGCAGTCATGCAAGCAATGATGACTTACTGTAAACCGAGACCATCAGATGTCTCAAAAACAATGGGATCTCTGAGTCCTTCCCTCTGAATGTATTCAAACGTGAAATCTATATGTAAAAAAAAGAGATAGGGATAAATCTCATGGAGTCTTTCTTTAATTACAATCTGATTACTATTTAATGACCAAAATAAAAAATAAAAAAAAACACTTGAGCTTGAAAAACATTCAACAGCCGTTTAAATCCCTGAGTAGATTTGTGAAGAATTATTTATACACTAGATCATTCAAAGTGTTTTACAGATAGAAAGACAAAACAGAACCATATAAAAAGAATCACATTATTATAAAAACAAATAAAAAAAACACAGTGGCCAAAATCACATGTGCTTTAAAGGATATTTTCTTAAAAGACCATGCGCAAGTAGGAAACATTTATATTGGCCTGGTAAAGGTGAGCCATGTGAGGCTGCAATCAAGATGATCAAGGCATTTTCTCGCTTGAACCAAAGCGCAGTTGTAAAAAAGTTATAATAAATTCAAATCAAAATGAAATAAAAAGCTTTATTATCAACATTTCTTTTTAAACTTGATCCTAAAGGTGCTTGCTGCCAGTGCAACCATAGCTGCTTCTGTGTGAATCAAAAAAATATGTTCAAACTGCTAAACACTGAACAAAGAAATGGCGCTTTAGTCATTTAGCTAACTTAAGTTTTCCTAAATGTACAAATTGACAAAGACCTAACAAAAAAGTGAAATTGAAGCAACGTAGCATATTTTGGACCATGTGATACACCAGATCATATGATGCACAAAACAAAAACAAAAAAATCAGTAATATATTGTTGTGTTACTACACTACCCAGAATGCCTGAAGGGAGATGGTCAGAAGGGTTGTTGGGAAATTTTGTATGTTTTCCAACAAACTATTATGTAATGCATGTTGCCTCTTATTTGCAATAACTAGCCTTTGCAGTGAGAGCAACACAACAGTTGGGTCAAACTTTATTCACAATAACTCTCAACAAAGTTCAGTTGAAACACACAAAATACTAAACACAAAAACATTATGTTGATGCACACTTAGTATGCATAACTCAAAACGGTCCTGACTATGGTGGCATTGATGTCAATTTAGGTAGGGCTACTTCATAGTTTACCAAAGTCACATATAAACATTGACAGTTTAGTGGGAAATTTAAATGATTTTACGTGTGCCTTATGGTCTGAAAAATCCTGTACTTTTACTTTCTCAATACATTTAGTTAATTGTAAGTCATTTGGGAACATCTCACCTTTCCCTTCCATGTACTTGATAAGCTCAGAGCCAAACTTATCACATTCCAATTTCTCCTCAAGATCAAAGGTTCTTTTCCCCTCAATTTCATCATCTGAAATGCCATCATCTTGGTAGCGACGGCGTGTACCTGTGCGCTGAGAGAAAAGACAGTTTCCATTATAGTTCGTCTCTTTATATGCATCTATTGTTCTTCACACAGGAGGATCTAAAACCAAAATAAACCCACAAAATCAAATGTTGAAGATAAATTAATGATGTTAACTGCTGTTACAAATGTAATGTAAACTTTTACATCTACGACATTTTATAATAGCTTTACAATCAAATATTTTTGTTTGAAACTTGTTTTAAAAATATTCATATTTTTCTAAAAATAAATAACATTTAAAAAAAATAAGTATTTTTTTTAAACTTACGCGCCTTATCGTATTCTTCATTGTTTTCATAAAAACTTGATTCATATGATACTTGGTGATATTAACAGGTAATGTAACCTATACCTTGTTACTTTTTTTAAGGTAAATAATACAAAGAAAAAAAATGAAAGCACTTCTTTCCCAAATATGCTAAAAACCAACAAAGCACCACAATAGTAGGGGGTTTATCCCCCACCACCACACACACACCCTTATGCAAGACTGGATGGCGAGACAGATGGAACAAGCACAACACCCCTGCCCTCAGATCTCCCCACCCCCATCCATTCATCGTAACAAATAGAGCATCATCATACATTCACACTTCTTATGAAAATTATGCAAATTACCTACAACATTATTACTGATTTGAGTTACAAACACTGAATACGTTCAATTATCATACATATCTTGAAGTACAACAGCAAAAAACATACATTATTTGTTATGGTATGAATTAAATAGAGAGAAATATGAGCCAAAATGAAAAAAAAAAAAAAAACAACGGAAAAGACTTAACCAAATTTGGTATATTTGTGTCCACCCATGAACAAACAGCATACATATAATTTATTTTCAGCTGGGGAGTTTGAAAGTTTATTTCTCAACAGCTGAGGGTTGTAAAGAGGTGAAACAAGGTCACATAGCTACTGCTGCTGCTGTCAGGTCAAGTGGCGAACTTGACCTTTTTATGAACCCAAAGAACTTAAATAAGTTCATTATCAACAAGGACACAGAAGGAAGGACTACTGTCGTGAGTCTGTGTGCCAAAATAAAATAATAAGGGGGGGGGGATCCCTGATCGTAGCCCCCCACATCAACTAATACGCGTTCCTGGGTTGTAAAACAAATGTAGAACAAAACGCTGAAAGCCTCACACATCGCAGGGGTACTGTAGACATGATGTAAGGTTTAAACAGGTACCACTGCGGTTAAGCTCCTTACCAGGCGTTTGCTGTACCGTGTGTGATTATCCTCCATTATCTGTGGAAAAGAAATAAAGTTCCTGTATAAACTAAAACACAGACTGGTTTAGATGCTGTACGACTGTTTTACTGCTGACTATAATCAATGGGGTAAAAAACAATTCTCTCAATTTAGTAGACGACTGTAGGTAGCAATGCTAACGCTAGCTTTTCTCGAGCCAGCTAAGGTTAGCTTTACACAAAAACATCGTTAACATTATGCTTTTATCACTACATTCAGCCACCAGCAACATGGCGAAACACTATTTAAAACGAATATTAAGAGCTAATACATTTTTGCAACCGACGATTAAATGGTATCACCAAAAAGCAGTAAATATCCCACTTGACTATCGACTTCTTAAACCGTCGGCTATCGCTGACGGTAGCTAGCTGTTGTTAGCCTTGGTGCAGGCTCTTATCTTTACCTCCGCGTTTTAACTCCAATCAGATGCTGTAGTCAAAGTAGTGTGCTCCAGCTAGAGCGCATGAAATCTCTCGGTAAAGTTTCTCCCATGTTATGTGACAAGAGCTCAATACGGCGTTTTGATTGTTATTGTGCTATAAAGTTAGATCGATTCGACGCTTCAAGCCGCCATTTCAGCTGGTCAGAAAACACAACTCGCATACACAAAACCGAAAAAAAGGAAACCGCTAATGTCCCGCCCCTCTTTTGCACCACTGGTCTGGAATATTACCATAGAGTCGCTCTGATTGGTTACAGCGAGTAACCTTTAAAGAAGATTACAATGAAGTACACTCGTTTTACCTTCTCGCGTGTAGCTGCTTCGATTTTTTTTTAAATTGCTGTTCTTAATTAACTCACTGAAGTCAATGAAACAGAGATGAGGACGTGACATACAAATAAAAAAAAATCCCTCAAACTGTTAATTGGGGACCGCAAACTAGCATTTCATCAACATTTTGTGGGGGAAAAAAATAAGTATTTTGTGATTTAGCATTTTGCAGCCACGATTTGTATTTTGTACACACAAATTAGCATTTTAACAGCTGGGGCAGAGAGAAAAAAAGAAGTATTTTCAATGCACAAATTAGCATTTTGTAGCCACAGTTTGCAAAAAATTAGCTTTTTATTATGATTTTGTGTGAAAATTAAATATTTTGTAAAAAGAAATTAGCATTTTGCAGTCACAATTTAGTATTTTGCGGCCACAAATTTGCTATACTAATCAACATTTTGTATTTGTGAATGCAATGTAGTATTTCGTGGCCACAAATGAGCATTTTATCAACGTTTTGTGTGCAAAAATTAGCAATTTGTTTTCTGAAATTAGCATTTTGCTATAGTCAATTCCTGCTACTAATTTGTGGCCACAAAATAGTAATATGTGTGCACTTAATACAAATCTGTGCTCTCAATATGCTAATTTGCGCTCACAAAAATATTAACAATAATAACAGTGTTAAAATGGTGATTTGTGGACACAAAATGCTAAAATTTCTGCCACAAAATATTTGAGGGAGTATATTTTTTTTTTAAAATGTGCAGGGCTCTATACAAAAATTCCACAGCTCACACATACACACACAAAACTACATTTAAATATGTCTGATTTTATGGAATATTATGAAATTACTTGAACTTTAAAATACTTAAAATTAAGTTTTAAATGAAACAATTTGTGAATTTAAAGAGAAGAGAGAGGGAGAGACATGAAATCTTATCTCCTTATCTTATCTTTTTATCTCTAATTTAATCTTGTTTCTGGATGTTCATCGGACATATTTTGAAGTTTAAAAACAAACACATATGCAATTTATACATGGTGCAGTGAAAGTGAACATTTTTAGAATCCCACTTAAAGATTGTTTATTTTTATAAATTGTGTCCTAGCAATTTCACTTTTCAAATGCATTACATTGTTTTCACTTGTCTACGGAAGCGTATTGTATGTAGTCGTCTTGCACAAAAAAAACAAACTTTCCAGTCCAGTCCAGATTGTTCTACTTCCCTTCCTCCACCGACTCGGGGTGTGATAAACGAACGCACCCTGACAGACCCCGCCCCTCATGGAGAAGATGGGCCAGGCTTTCCACAGAAGAGCTGGATCAGGCATGAAAATGAGGTCAGGGGGCTCCTCGTTCCACAGCAGCAGCCGAGCATCGTCTATAGCATTTGGTAAGGCTTATGTTATCAAAGCTGCGCGAGAGTGCGCATAAACCACTGTCCCATCCCGAAAAAAAAAAAAAAAGAGATCAGCTGCGCAAACTACCCTACACAAGGGGCGGAGCATGCACGCATTAGGTTGAACTCACAGAAAGCTTTTATTACATACCATGTTTTAACATACAGCTGATGAGCGAGTGACAGCAGCTGTTACAGAGAGAAGACAAGCGGCACGGACAGATCACACACAATTAAAACATTTTTTTTGTTTACAATAAAAGCAGAAAACACCACCAAACAGAATATTTATAAGCTGCTAAATAAAAACATGCATGGCACAATAATAACACGCTTGCTTAAATCCTTTAAGATTTCACATATGGACATGTTTTAATGCACCACAGAGAGGCGCTAAACTAACCCAAGAGATCTGTTTACATCATCCACCCATCTGTTTGTTTTTTTCCCATTGCAGGGTTACCGTGTTGCTGGAGCCTATCCCAACTCATTTAGGGTGAAGGCAGGGTTAACGCCGCCAGTCCCATCGCAGGGCCTTCTAATATCATGTTATGTGTTAATCTGGCTGTTTAACAACAGCCTAAGAATAATCTAAATATTCATAATAGCACATTTTCAAACACCATACAGCTGGAAAATAATCTCAGGTCGGTATGGAAGGGAAAACATGAAATCATTGAAAATTTTATTATTAATTTTACTTATTGATAATTTGAGAAAAATCACAAAATGGAGAGGAAAGGGTAAATCTAAGGTAGTGTTTCCTCTTGGAGACATCTGGATCCTTGGGATTAAAAATAAAGAAAAAAAGATAAAACAAATTGAAACATTGAAGTAACGAGCACGTACAGAGGTAAAGGTTGAGGTTTCACCTGTGTCGTGCCGTTTACGAAAAGAAGCTGTACAGATAGGAGAACCCGACAATTCCAATGATGGAACAGCACAATGTTATCATCATTTTTTTCTGAAAGTTAAATAGAAACAAGCTGTAGTCAGAGAACTGCGTGGCAACATGTTTGGATTTATGGACAAAGGTTTGAGGAAATGCTTGGGAATAGAAGAAGTTGAGGTCAAAGAGGTTTAGGGTGTGGGTTTATAAGAAGAAGGAAAAGGTGACATAACTTACCTCCTCTTTTGCAGCAGACTTTAAGAGACAAGAACTTTGCCACACAGTGGTTAATGTACAAAGCAAACTCTGCTGACAGCAGCTACTAGTCAGTCATATATTCTATTTAAACAAGTCCTCAGCTACGCAGTGAGCAAGACGTTTTTATTCACACTCAAACAAAAAAGGATGTCAGCAAGTCGAAGTCCAGGAAACCTTTTTATTTCTTTTAGGAAACCCAACACCACCACAAAACCAATTACTGCTCAGTTTACATTGAGGCTATTCTATGACATTTAGTTGGGACCGCATATTCTCACTGGCTGATAAATCAAGATTAAGATGTGTTAATCTTCTTTGCAGAAAAACATATAGAAGGAAAAACATCATCCTATTTGTTTCTGAAACAGTGTGGGGTCAGCAAACACTGCCACTGACTCAAAAACATCTGGAGAACCCAGTAAGGTAAAATAAAACTTGCACTCTGGTTTTTGATTTATAGGCACCTCTTTATAGACACGGCAGCAGATCTTCTGTTATAAAGTCAGGAACACAAATCACACTAAATAAGGAGTCAAAGTTGTTCTAACAAGAACTTCAATTTCCCCCCCCCAAATGCACAAAAAGTGAATTATAAACCACATGACAACATCCGCTGACTTTTCAAAAACTCTGCTATAAAAAATTAAGATAATTTCAAATATTTTTAAAATGTATTTCTTTAAAATTACTTTATTCAAAGAAAAAAAATACTATAATCTGCAGAAGCTAATGTATTGATGTTACGTTTTGTGAAAAATGTTTTTTGGTTCAGCTGTGTGTGCTCCCCCTGAAGGTGCATAATTCAGTCAGAACTCTGTACAACACTGGTATAAGTTAAGACAAGTAAAAACATAAAAGCCGCACTGAAGTATGGGGGAAAGTTGCTAGTGGAAACACGGTTTCTAGACCTGCTAATACTATGTTTTCAAGTGTGCTGCCGAAACACTTCAATTTTGTTGTCAGTTAAAGGAAGTTCTTTAATTTTAGTGTTTGGTTAACAGATGTTCAGTAAGTTGACCATGTTGGTTTCAGCTGTGTGGTCATTTTTAATTGTTTTAATACAAATGCCAATTTTGCTACAATAGATTACGCAATGAGTTGCATTCACAGACCAAACAAAGAGGACAATTCTGCTTTGTTTTGTTTTTTAAAACAACCAGCACAAACATTTTTATTTCTAGCATTGATTCAAGTCATCTTCTGGTCAACCGAAAGTTGCTTCTAGTCTTAGTTTATGAGGTCCATATCTTTCGTTAAACAGAACAGCCGTGCAATAAATCCTGCTCAGCTCTAGTTTACCTAAAGAAACGGTCGCATACATTCACATCAGCCTGCTTATAAGAAAACATTTTTTTATGACTGTTTTTATTTGTACTAAACTTACCTCGTTTGTTTTTCAGAAGATATTAAACAAGAAAGTTCACAAAAACAAGGATGCCCTGAAGTGTTTCGAGAAGTTTAAATGCAAACCCAAGTTCATAGGTGTGAGAGTTAAAACATTCAATTTATGCTCATCCAGGAGAAAAAAAACTTCCAGCACTTATATTTTTGTCATTATAAGTTTTATTTAATTTGCTATGTAATAGTCACACAAAAAGCATTGTTTAAAAGTATTTTAACACTTATGGGAAACAGGATAACCACTGCTATAAACCTTTCTGCAAACATTTTTGGCACTAAAAACATTTTAGTTTTACCAAATGTCCTTTCAGTTACAGTCAAAATGAAACTTCAATTCATAATTAGTTAGCTGTCTTTTTGTTGCAGTTTTATCAGATATTTCCCATAAGGCTTCTTTCACATGGTTAAATTTGACAACACCTCCCCCTCTAAATAGAGGAATTGTAAGAAAGTACTAGCAGTTTAATTTAGTTAAGTGAAATGGGTCATAAAAAAGAAAAATAACATAAAAATAAATCTATTATTTACATGACAATTACATATAATAGAGCTTACTTTGATACTCTGAAGTGTGAAAGTGCTGGAACTCTACTCGACCAACCAATCAACTCCCAGTAAAGTGAACATTAGGTAGTTTTTCAGGCATAAAGTGTGTCAAGGCTCATGAAGACAATGAATAAATGATCTGGACGTTGTGTGCTTCTACATGGTGTCACAAATGTACGACAAACACAAAGAGGGGAACATTTGGAATCACATCTTAAAACAATGAAATGTTCAGCGCCACTGGAGTGATGAATTTTTCTGCTTCCCCCTTTTTTTTTTTTTTGCTTCTAGAGGTGCAGCAGGTAATGTACCTAATGTCAGCTTCAAGTGTTAATTCCTCATTTGCAGCGTAACATCCTCAAAAGAGTCCAAAAACGAGGGAATCAGTGACTGCGCTTCTCTTTTCCAGTGTTTCAATGCTACACAGGTCTGTTTAAAGGGTGAATTGTTCAATCTTGTGCTGCACCCATTAATTCAGTTACTCCACAGCAGACCAGCTGATGCACAGTAGCGTGGAGTGCATGATGAATGGTGATGGAGGCAGTCCTACTTTATTGTCTGGGTGAGGATGATGATGAGGATGACGACAACAAGCACAGCACAGCATACACCTATGATGATCATCTTCTACAGAAGGAGAGACAAGAGGGAAAGGATGTTAACATTTAACAGCTCTAAAGATGAGCTCAAGAGCACCAACCCAAACCGTCAAGTCTCCACCAACACCCCCTTTTGTGTGATCAGTAGTAACCAGAGGCAAATCATGCAGGGAAGGAAAACACCACACCCAAGAACTTCAGTGCACACAAAAACACACCTAAAGTAAGCTCCCTGGACATTCAAAACACACAACCATGCAGCCTACAGAGAACTCTTCAGCATGCCTTAAACCTACACCCACTGCGTTGCTACAGCAGAACCGCAGTTACTCACCTTAAACTCTTCTCAAACTCAACCATTTAATCCTACTCCCAACCCGATACTGAGGGCTATTATTGCCAGCAAGATGATGACAACCACCACTATTATCACCATTTTCTATAAGGAATAACCAAGCACACGTCAATTACACATCCTAAACAGTTCTGAGCATAAATGGTGTTTCTAAATACTGCATGCTTACAGCATCATTGTCAGAAAACATGAAGTTTATGAAGAAAACATTTTTGAAGATTTTAGGTCTTCCTTACAAACAACATTGACTATTTTCAAACAAATGGCATGTGACGTAAGGAGTCCAGCTGAAAGAAAACATTATGGTTAAAAGGTTAAGAGAAGAGTCGGAAAAGATGGAGAAAAGTGTTCCAGTGGTTTGAGGGGGCTCAGGTTTCTGTTGAATTTACAGGAAAAGGTGTCAAACACAGCAGGTTTCAGGACTGGGGACCACCAATGGGTCAGAATCAAGGTGCAGATGAAGGGTCCTTGCTGTCAAACATCTGGTTTCCCAAAAGCATTTTAATCTAATGAATTGCAAACTAATTTTAGAAGCAATATTTAGGACAAATACATTATAAAGGTTACAGTTTTGTTGGGCAGTTTTTAAAAGGTGATCAAATTTAACAGGCAACAACAGACATGCTAATGAAACTGCTGATGTTCTGTTTAGCAATTCACGTGAACAGAAGAGAGGCAACCACTTCCAATGAAAAGTTTATGTAAACGCGCAAAACACTCACATTCATTTGTCGCTCCGCAAGTTTTTTCTGCCATTTTCGGGCTCTGCGTGCAAAACGTGCAGCTCTTGAATGTTGAAAATTAAACAAGGTCAAACTTTGACCAGTCAGGGACTCTGATATGGTAGTGGCGTATGGATGGGGTATATTTAATTCACAGAAGTTCCAACCATTTCAAAATTGATCATGGAGGAGAAACTAATTATGACGGTTTTTGCCTGGCCGGAATTATGACACCAAGTGTTTCATATATTGCAATAGAGATTGAGCAAGATTTGGGAGATTTGCACCACTTTGACATTTCCCACCAAGCCTCTTCCAACCGTAGATACTTGCGCTAGTTAACATTAGCAGAAGAAAAAATGTAGAAGCCCCTCCCTGCTTGTCCAGTGTGAACACCATATGCTATCACATGCCCAGTGTGGAGCCAGCATTATAGTGCTGGATCACAAAAGAAAGCAGGATTGTGACTGACCACTGCACCTTAAAATAAATTGCAAAGATTTCACCATTTCAACTCATGCATTCACTGCTCGTTTGTCCTCTGTTGCCATCGTGCAAATTGGTGAGCCAATGACAGGAAGAAGATGACATTCGAGAAAAGGGAGTGAAATCTACCTGCTAACTTGTTTCCACTTTCCTTTTTTTTTTTTTAAACCATGTCACACAGAGGGAACATGAAGTTCTTAACAAAAAAGGACATTTTTGAAATTTCAAAAAGGAAGAGTTTAACTTCTGGGAAATGTGTCCCCAGCCCCAAAGCTAAAAATAATCAAGTGAAGGCCACATTAGCTACAGCTCAGCCCAGGGAGGCAGGGAGCATATGTCCTGTCCCTCACAGCTCATGTCTTCTTACACTGACAATACAATACGATTCGCAATCTTTTTTCCCTATAAAAGCCTTTAGATTTTAAACTGCAATAGTTTGTGTTGGTTAAATATTAATTACGGAGCCATTTCTTTTGCTTTTGGGAAACCAGACTGCTACCGTTGACAACTGTCACTCACACGGCGAGCTTCCTGCTGAAACTTGGCAGCTTTTTTAGTGTCTGCAACCGCCCGCTCCACAAAGCCCACTGACTGGTCCATGTTGCTCTCAATCCTGTCAATCATCCCACCCTTACAGGGACAACATCAGAGGCAGCAAAAATAGAGTTAAAGAAAGAGGATAAATCCACGCAGCGTGGCAAACACACAGTGTGACTTTTGTGTTTGAATGGTGAGGTGTGATCTACAGGAAGACTGCATGCTTTGAATGTGCCAAACAGAGTGAAGTGCAAGGTTGAAAACATAAGAGGAAGAGGTAAAGGCAAAATGTTGCAAAAATGACATTACCTTGCGTGCTTTGGTTTGGTACTTTACAGCTTTTTTGGTTTGTACTTTTGCCTCTACTATATGGTCAACAGACTGGGAAACATTCTTCTCTATGTTGTCTACAATGTCGCCCTGAAAAACAAGAAGGTTTATGAGGATATAAAGCAACACTTCTCAGAACAACAAAATTAAGCAAACGACAAAGAACTGGTTTTATTTAATAAACTATATTTCAATGTGATCTATATGCATGGACACCAGGACCGGCAACCGCTTAGAGCAACAACGGTTAAGTTTAACCAACCCAGAACAAAGAGTATTGAGCAACTTTAACTTATGTCTCTTAATTCAGTTTAAAATCAAAGGTTATTTTATTTATTTTGAAAAAAAAAATCTCATTGAACTGCAAACAAGGAAAAAAAGATTAAGATTAAGATTACTGTTAAAAAAAAAAAAAAAAAAAAAAAAAGAGTGCAACGCAAAGGAAAAGCATGGAAGATTAAGCGACTTACCTCTCTCAGGCCTTTTCCTCAGTTTGCATGATTTAAGCACCAAAAAAGAGGTGGTCATACTCAAGCTTTCGAACATAAAAGGGCTAAGTGTTATATATTGAGTTTATAATAGCCAATATTATAATGGAAATTAAAATAAATAAAGGAAAAAATATTTATTTTTATGATTATGCAATCCTATTCCTGCAATGCTGAATGATGAGAAGAAAGATGGCAAAGCCAAAGGAGGATGCAAGAAAAGCATGGAACTGGAAAAGACTAAACAGACACAGATGCAAGAAGAAGAAACTCAGTCATGACTGGCTGCAAGGCCATCAACAAGACCAGAGGGTGGATTCAAGAGTGGTTGAAAGAATGAGTATGGATGAATTAAAAGTTTTTTAAAAATTGTACAGAAGTTTACCTGGCTTTCCACTAGCATGGCGATGTCTACAAACATATCATGCAGTTCCTTGATACTACTTTCCAGACGGACGATGTCTTTATGTCTTGACTCAATTTCACTCAGAGCTTGTTTTGAAATCCCGGAGTCCACAATCTGCAAAAGAGAATATTGTCTATTTGCACCAACAAAAGGTCAAGATAAACAAAACAGTATGTGCAAATCAACACTTTCATCCAATATCCCTTTTTCTTAAATGATTGTGGTCAAAATCTCACGTATATTAACCACTTAAAGACCACCGCTCCAATGAAAATAATGTTTTTAACATGTTCATTTTTTCTCATCATAGAGAACATATGTAAAATAATTTAAGATTAAAACTGCATTTCTGAGTATTACTTTATTCAAATCATGATGGATCAGTAGCAGACAAAAACCAGTGGTTTGAAAAAGATCAGGTTTGTGGTCATGAACAGACCAAAGTTTCCGTGCTCCGCTCCAATTCTACGCTCTATTCTATTCTATTCTCCGCTCCCCACTTGAAGACATAAATCCATTTACATCTTCATTTTTCTCATCTGAGCTGGCATCTGGCTCAAAACTGTATGGCTGGATAGCTCCAGTATTGCTTACCATTTTTTTGCAACGCTAATGTTAGCTTAGGGTTGTGAGGGGCTGTAAGCTAGCAGGAGAGAGAGTAAAAAGAATGCTGGGATATCAACATAGGGTTACTCTACATAAACAGACCCGCCCACAACCAAGAGGAAAACTTCTGATAAGCTCTTGTTGCTCTGCAGAAAAGCTGTCTTAAAAAAGCAACACAGGATTTTTGATAAAACGGCATAATCCCGATGAAAAACACCACTGGAAATGACTTTTGACAATGGATAAAAAATATAGGGACTTTAAACACTTTGTAGGCAACCAGTCAAGTGAAAGAAATCATATTAGACTGCTTTATATTATATCTTTTAGAAAAAAATACAGTGCAATAATGGCCTTCAACAGGGTTCTGTGTTTGGAACAGGATTTGTCAAATTAGTTTTGTCTAGGTAATGATATGGCAGTTGTATACAGATATTCATTGATGTAGATAAGACCAAAAAGCATACACAAACCGGCTTTTCATGGCGCTATGACCAACTAAAGCTCACCATTGTCTGTACAACCGCTGAAACATTAGGGTTAAAAAGCTACACTTAAGTCAAATCAGACAAAAGTTGATGCTTGTGGCATCTGGAGGAATAGCAAAGAACCCTGTTTACAGTAGATGGAACCACGTTGGCGTTCATCTATTGTAAGGAACCGTGACTCCATTTTTCCCCGGCATGTTTTTTAACTCACACATAAAAAAAAGCTTCCATAAGAGCCTAATTTTAACTGTGAAATATTACCAAAATAAGTTAAAATGATGCAACTCATAAATGTGTTACTAGAACATTGACCTTGTGTGGATCATTGTTATCAGTCAGCTCCCAGAATTTCTCCAAAGAACCTTCAGCTTATCAGCTGCAGCATGAAAACTAGCAGGAAAAAAACATTTTTTTTCTTGTTTCAGCTTGTTTATTATGCAGCTATTCAAAGTAGAATGGAATTCAAAATTCTTGCCCTCACATGCGAAACTGAAAGAACGAGCCATAATATATATGTCAGATATTCCATTGAGACTGTGGGCTTCCTAATGTTTCATAGAATGTCCTAAAAATCCAACAGAGGTAGAGCTCTTAATGAGCTCAGGAGGCAAACAACCTACCTTACTGTACCCTTAAAGTCAGACTATACTCAATTTTTATGAAGTTTGTGATTATGTTAGGTTCCTGTTAAAACAGATTATCCCTGAAACATGAAGCTACAGTAAATGACAACTAAAGAAATCCTCACATCACCCCACGTGATTCTATTAGAGCATAATGGAAAATATCAAACATTACAAGCCAAAAAAAAAAGATATTCATAAGGATGTTGGAAATGAAGTTCTCAGCGTTTGGAGATTTTAGTTTGAAAAAGTTAATCAACTTTAAGCTAAACTACATAAGAGAAATTCAAGAAATCACAATTTGAGCTGGATTTTTACCATCTCAACATGTTTAAAAACTGTGTTTTTTATTTATAAATGTTAGTTAAACTCACAACATTGTGCTAAATTCTTCCCTCCTTCTTGGAAACTCACGTTTCACACAGTTAGAATCTTTTCAAAGCACAAACCCAGAATCCGGGCGTGTAAACTGAGCCTGCTGGCTTTCCTTTTCCTGTCATTTTAACCCCTCCCGCCCAAGTGCAGGTGGGTCATATCCCATGAGCTCATGTCTGCTTGAAGGGGGGTCTCCTTATTCAAAGGAAGTTATTTTTTCAACTTTACTGCACCCTGACCTGCTTACAGCGAGGAAAAGGGATTTTATCAGGATGAAGCCTTAATGTCGCTTGTTTTTTTTTTTTATAAGCTCAGTTCCTTCTTGTTTCAAATAAATTCAACAATAACTCAACAGAACAAGTTAAAACATGAATAAATTGGGCTGCATTAAATTTTAATGTAATAATGCTTTAGGGTTTAATAAATTAATTATAATAATTAGCAAGGTTTTGATTTGTTCAGCTCTGGTCTGTTTAAAAAGATGAAGTGGATCAGTGTCCTTGAACACCTTTTTAATCCCTCTGTTGTATCACACATCCCTTCTGTCTTTCAGTCCTTCTACTGATTGAAAAGTAAAAGCATCAACAATACCCCCATTTGTCAAATCTCACAAATTTCCTGCAGAAAATGTTGGATCAAAACTAAGTGATTGACTTACAATAAATCAAAAAAAGTAAAAAATGTTCAGGAATTTTAAAATCACAGGGTATGAGATCAGCTTGAACAATCATTGACATAATGAGACAAGCTTGGATGATGTTGATATGAGGTGGAACAGTGAGCATGTTCATAAAAAGCCTGCACTCTTACCCCTGCAGTGAACACAGCAGCATTTCCACTCTCCAACATCTCCTCCAGTTCTTCATCTGTTGTTGCTTTACCAGCTGGAAGACACAGTAGAAAAAAACGTGTTAAAGAGGGGTTTCTGTTTCCTGTGTGTTTCTGTGCAAGTATGTGCAACTCACTGATTTCCAATTGTCTTTGAATACGTCCTTTACTCCGCTCCCTGAAGTCCACTTGAGCTTCATTATACTTTGTCATTACTTCCACAAACTTCCTGGATAGCACTGCATGCTGGAAACCATGGGGACACAAGAAAGAAAAAAAAAAAATCTTTAAATATAATAAACTGTGATTTTTTGGGTGATTTTTTTTCCCATAAAATATCTGTCAATGACTGATTTTTTATCTGGAAGCTGTCATTGCTGCAATGGTGGAAATGCTCGCCATTGACATGTTCAATTTCTGTTTTTTGGTGACGTCTTTATTACTGTCTTAATTTGGGGGGTAATAAATATTAAAATAGTGAAAATTGTGATTCTTCTCATTCATTTTTAGTAATATAAAATGACACTTTTACATTTCTCATTCGAAATCAGACTAAGTAGCTCATGTAAATGTCAATATCTCTAACTTATTGTAAGTAGTGTATCCCAAAAGAATAAAAAAATGCAAAGAGTATTAGTTTCTTAATGAAAGCAATTAAGATTTTGAATATTTCAAGTTATGTAATGCAGATTTTAAATTGGAAGAATGCATCTCAATGCTCAAAGGGACAGTTGTAATGAAATGAGCTGCCAAGTGTTACTCCATGGGTTGAGTTTGTTCTGTGTTACTGTCTCTGAGATAAAACTCGAGATAGAAGTTTTATACAAAAGAATGAAGAACTCCAGTTGAAGCTTATTTTTTCGTAATAAAAAGCAAAAAACAAAACAAAACATTGACTGAAATCTTAATATACTTGTGATTTGCGTATCCGCATGTCAGCTGACACCCTCTCTTGCTGCTGTTCTGACTCCAGGTTCCTTTCGATGGCTGTATAAAAAAAAAGCAGGCAAATATAGCCTTAAAGAATTCTGCTAGATTTTATAAAACATCGTTTTTTGATAAATTCACAATATAATATAATATGACAATACAATATAAAAATATTTTTTTTCCAGATTTTAAGATTCTCACTCTTAAGTTTGTTTCTTGCATTGTTGGCCATCTTCTTGATGTCATTGGTGAGAGCTTCCAGATCATCTTGGGTTTCTGTTAGTAAGAACCACAAAGATAATATTTTTAATCAATTTGAGAAAATAAAACTTTTTAAAACATTAGTGTGAGATCTGTTTTGCAAAGAAGGTTTTAAAAAACATGCATAAAACTTAATTTTAGGAAATTCAAAGGAGAAATTAAAGTTAAAACAGTGTTGTAATTTGATTTCCATGGACACATGCAAAATAAAAAAACCAAAAAAAAACTGTTGATTACTTTTGTGAAATATCAATCCTGCCCTATATAGGAAAGAAGGCTGCAAGCTCAGTAAGAGAAGTGAAGCTATAATAATTTATCCTAACTTGGTCGTTTAATGTGAAAAAAAAAAAGAAAAAAGGATTAAACAGAGCTTTGGATCAACATTTTTCATCTGGCCTTCAAGTTAGTTGATGTTGACAGATGAAATTGAACTAAATTTCTCTTAAAAGTATATTCATATCATTAAAGTGTAGTATGCCAATGCAAGTTATAACATACAGAATTAAAGAGCAGAGTCAAAAAAGTAAAATCCCCTTCAATCTTTTTTTTTGTTTTTGACATTTGAAGCAGAATTTGTACAGAAAATGTGCAGGAAAGAAAAAATGCCAATAAAGGCAAACGTGTCTTACTCTGTTCTGATGTGGGGGCAGATAAGATGACAGAGTACAGCTTTTTGACTTCAGCCACATTCTCATCAATTTTATCAATACTACTCCTGATGTCCTCAATCTGGAAAAAAAAAAAAAAAAAACACAGAACCATGCAATTACTCACAGGAGAAAATACCAAGACATCCAACATGTTTTCCTAAATAAATGGGGACTCAAAGATGAGGCCTGTGAAGGTTAACGCTCTGACCTGAGAGAAGAATTCATCCATGAAGGCTGCATTGTCCACAGCGATCTCCACCTCATCGTTATCTTGATCACAAGTCTATCACAATAAAAAGATGCGTCAACAGCGGTTTTAAATGAATCAAGTGTTTTATAAAGACTAGAGCAGAAAATTTAGAATGTTTCATCTTTTTTCTATAATGTCTGTTTGCTGAAAATATGAATGAGATATTTTTGTTGAGCTAATTTCTTACGACTGTAGTTGGAACTTATTCCTCACTTCAATATAACCGCTTATTTATTTGCTAGAAATGGTGAATTCATCAAACTGTTGGGGTATAGTGCTCAGTTAAAAGAAAAGGTAATTTCTCAATTGTTTTCATTACTTGCTACGTATTGGCATTCTCTCCAGCCTTACATTTTTTTAATGCAAGCATTCTTTGTCTGCATACATTATATTATGTGGCTGTGTGTTCATTGTGTTGGTTGACAATGAATTTTCAGTATTTCTTAAGTTATATCTGAACAGTATTTTACTCTCAAAACATTTTAAAAAATGATTTAGTGGATCAGAAAGGCTAAACCAATGGAATAGTTGGAATACACACCAATCAATGGCCAAACATGTTTTAATTGGTTTCTACCAAAGTGAAAAGGTTTGCATTGCCCATCATGCAATGGGCAGACCCCTTTAGTTGCTGTGAGTCTCAAGCTGAAGAGTTTCTGTTGATGTCAAAAGGCAGAAATGTTGTTGTTTTGAAAGAAATAAAGAGTTGTGATAAGGTTTTATAGCATATAGATGTTTTTTTATGGCTTTGTTAACCAAGCACTCTTAATGCTCCAAGCAGAATAAAGAGGTTTGGTAGCAGAAGGTCACACTGACCCATGGCGCGTCATTAAATGATGATCAGAAAGTATTTTTGCATCACTCAAAGGATCTTTGGAAGACATTGAACCCATGTTAAAGGTGGGTGACATTTTTGAGTGGTGATATTTGGGCTTCCTTGCAGTCATGAGGACAGAGCAAAACAAAGTCGCCTATAAACCGGAGTAAAATGTGAGGCCATCTGTCCAACAACTAAAGCCAGGTCAAAACTGGGTCATGGGACACTGAAGTGATCCTAAGCCTGTACGAGAATCAGCAGAACATTTTACATTGGAAATGCAGATAAAAATCTCAACCCTCAACAGTGTGATTGGATCAAAGATTACAAAGACAGGGACTCCTTCAACTTACAACTAGAAGTTCTTTCTCAAGATAACAATCATGCGATGAAGTCAGATTATCCCACAGTTTTAGTGTATTGTCCGTCTCATTTTGTTGTTCCTTTTTTTAATTTTTTTAAACCGTTGCAATAAATGGCATAAACTGTTACATTAAGTGTAACTTAAGTGTAAATTTGGGGAAAAATACTTGATGCATCTTTTTGTCGTTACCTGATCCAGTGCATATATTCTTCTCTTCCAAACACACACAGAAAACAAAAGTTCATGTTTTAATTAACTCTAAAAATCATCTAATGATGCATCAAACCACTTCAGCTCCAAAACTATATTAACTTAACGTTGACTTGAATGCAAAAACATAAGTGCTTTTTTTTAATAGCTGGAAATAAATTCAGGTGTCAGGGGGTTAAAAGACGTGTCAATATTTTGAAATACTCCTTGCATTCTTCTTGTAAATTTGAATAGATTTGGTCACTCGCTGCCTCTGTTTTGTATTCACATTTGCCTACACAAAGAGAGAAGGGAACTCCAGGTTCTGGATCCTACTGGGGCCTTGCTCTGGAAGATTTGCATGTTTTCCTCTTTGTTAGCAAGAGTTTCTTTAAATACTTTTAATTAAAAACGTAAAAACATGAACATTTAGAGATCCCAAATGTACTTAAATAGTGTAAAGAGTGTAAAGGATGTGTTATTACTATTAGTTGTGTCAAACAGAATTTGTTTTGTTTAACTACCGTAAGAAACAACGAAGCCAGGGATGTATGTGACCCAGTATTTACAAAGTATGGAAACAGAATGTTAACACTTCCTTCATCATCTAATCTACAAACCAAAAGTATATCAAGGGAACAATAGGTCTAGTTGACACAAAATGATCATTCTCTTGTCATAACTGTGACTAATGGAAAATATTACTATTCTATTAGTATAATAGATATACAAAGGTGCTAAAGGAAAACAACTTTTAAACAGACTAGTTGGATAGCTTGTTTTTAATTTCAATAAAATCTGGGATAATGATTTTAGTTTTCATCTCATGATTGTTGAGGATTATATTTGTTACATGAATTAAGGTTTTACAAAATCAAATAAAACGTTTTAAAAAAGCAAATTTATAAAATTTAGAATTTTGTTAAAATAAATCGTTACAAAACATAAGAAGTAAGTCTGGCAATATGTTTTTTTGTGTTCATTTTAAGACTACTGGGCAATGTTTTCAATTCTTTAAAAAATGTTTAAACATTGTTTTAATTTACTGACTTGAAAGATCAAAAGCATACAAACACTAAATTCAATCTCAGATATTTTAAATAATCTGTGTCATGTGACCTTTCTCCACGATCAGCATCATGGGTTCTTCCAAGCAGTTGTCCAGAACAATGAAACTGAAAATAGTTGATGCTCATAAAGCAGGAGAAGGCTAGAAGAAGATAGCAAAGTGTTTTCAGATGCCAGTGTCCTCTTTTTGGAATGTCATTACGGAATGGCAGTCAACAGGTACCACGGAGGTTAAAGCAAAATCTGGAAAACCAAAAAAATCCCAGACAGAGCAGCTCAATTCAGCTTAATTCTTTGAAGTTAGTCTGGTTTAGAGAAGATCAACATCCAGCGAAGATTTTGTATTTCCTATTTTAGTAACAATAGAAGAGGAAGATGATATTTTGGCAAAGTCATAGTTTGATTCCAGGAGTATGAAAAATAAAAAACATTAAAATAAAAAGAAAAGTATTTTATTTTTTTAATTTTATTGTCAAATTTGGCCATTTTTGATAAGAAAACAAACAGCATGTGAACATTAACCAACCATTTTCCCCCTCCAATCTTACAGCAGAAACAGCACAGCAACAAAACAAAGTTCATTTACGTTCATTCAAAGCATTATTAGGAAACTACAAGCTGCAGAGTAAAATCTAGTTATTTTGTTTTCAGTGAAGCAACAAATTTTGATTTTTTAAAAACATAATTCAATTCAAAGAACATGAATAAAATAAAATGAACCTAAATCTAGCTTTAATAGTTCAATTAAAATTAAATAAATGCAACGTGATATTTAGCATCAAGCAACCAAACTATGGATATAAGACTCACGTTTTCAACTCAAAAACTCAGAAGCATCACAGCCTTCATACATTTATTCCATCACAGTTAGCAAAGTTGATGTTTTGACAACAAATATGATTGATAGCTTACACAAGATCTTCAATGACACTTTCAAGTATTTACATGCAAGCAAGCACGACTTTTTATCTGTAAAACTCTAGTCTAGCTGAATGGTTTTAGAGCAGCTAGTTGTGATGAATCCCAACTTCAGCCGTCTTCACCAGGCTTGACTTTTCATTCTTTTCATCCTGGCCTGGCAAACGTGCTAGAGAATAAGTCAGGATTAGCGGATCAGACTGAGTCAAACTAACGTTTAACTTATCCTGGATTTCTTCATTCTGTTCCTGTGTAACACTCCTCTGCATAGAAATAGGTCAAACCACAATTTCACGTGGAATCTATACAAATGAGTTTACTTCCTCCTAAGTTAGCACAATACAAAAACCAGAAACACCTGTTGTCCTCCGATCTCCATGAACTGAATTAATTTATTATAAAGAGTGACGCTGGTGAAGTTTTATGCACATTGAGACGGACTGGAAATATTTACAAAGGAGGATCAGAGACAGCTTCCAGGAACTCCGCCTGTTTTCAACAAACTCTAAAAAACTAGGACAGGAAAAACACACCTCTAAAGTTAGAGTGTAAACACATCAACACGTCTGTGTTTTAAGCTAGTCGCTTCAGTACCAATAATAAGATAATAACTTTCATGGACTCCGTACTTTTGGAATTGAATCCAACTTTAGCTGATTGGTTTCTGCAGTTGGAGCAGGAGCTGATGCCACCGACTGTGTTCATAATGACTGACGTACTCTGAACTCCAGGTGTGATAGGGGTGTGTGTGCAGTGGTCAAAGTCGAAGCATGGAAAAACGCAGGCGTCACAGCTGTCGACTTCGCTTCTCTTAGATCAATCCACTTTTTTGTCAGTGCTAAAGTGAACAAGCCAAATATGCAGATGACTTACTTGTTGTTTAACATGTTCTTGTGGCCTTTTTCTAATGATGCAGGACATAGATTTAAAAAATTGAGCTAAAAGTGCACTTCTAAGTTTTTCTTTCTTCAAATTGTTAATGTCAAATAAAAGTGCTGTTGGAAAAAGCTTGTAGTTGTGACATAGAACAACAATCGGTCACAGGTCCTGCTCCACTCCATACTGATGCATGCAGTTGTAGACGAATAGATCCATGCACGTCTTCATTTTCCTCGTCTGAGCAAGTATTTGGCTCAAAACTGTAAGGCTGGATAGCTCCAATATTGCTCACCATTTTTGTTGCACCGGTAATAATAGGTTGTGGGTGTGAGGGACTGTAAGTGAGTGGGAGAGAAAGTAAAATAGATGGATGATGGGAAGTACGGTAGGTGTGGCTTCACTTTATGTCAACAGTTGAATTTCAGGCAAATTTCGAATGAAGTACTGCTACTCTGCAGAAACGACACACATTTTTTAATTTTAGCTAAAAAAAAAAACAAAAAAAAACAGCATAATGATCATTTAAAGACCACTGGGAACGCTTTTACAATAGATCAAAAGATGAACGGATTAAAAACATTTTAAAAAGAAACAAACATTATGAGCTTCATCTACTAAAACTCTTCTGCATTTGTCCCTCACTTTTCCACATTTGATTTGCAAACAATGGAAAGACTTTTAGCTTTTTATTCAAGGAAAGGTTTTTAAGCAAAACAAAAAGATTCCTAAGCTTATGCTAAAACGTGCCCATTTCTGAACACTGCTTCACCCATTATGCCGCCTCACGTGGGATTTCTGCAGCAGTGAGATAAGGACAAGCGGTCACTTCCTTCCACTGCGCCTCATTCAGCAGAAACAGAGGAAAAGGACCGATGTGTGTAATACACCAAGCATCCAGTCACCGCACACACACACACACACACACACACACACGCAAAAGTCTAATTTTACACAAAACAGCTTGGAACAGTAACAAATCAGGTGATAAGAATTTTTTTTCAGATTCACAGCTCTCTGTATCAATCCATTTAGCAACAAGCCGTGACACAGGAAAATCCTTGAAGCTCTATTACTCATAAGTTGTGCTTGGAAGAGTGTTTATGATGAGCTAAAAATTTAGAAACCGTGCCCTCCTCCCACATAAACCCTTCCCTTTCTATTTAAAAATGAACTACTGGCATTTAATTAAAATCTCTATAAGCTAAAAGGCTGGCAGCATAAACACATCAGTAAATTGAACTTCATGTAAACATAACTTATCTCACAATAAATTCTTGTTAATCACCGAAACCTTACATAAACTGGACAACTGCAGACCTACAGACAGAAACATCACTCACTTTACATGTCTGGCAGATGTTCACTGGTTCGTGTTATGTAAAATACCACAAGTCTGCAAACAAAGTACCCAATGACACGTTGCATAATTTGTTCACGTCAACAAAGCTATGCAGTTAAAGATCAAACTTGGTGATTTTTTACAACAAAACTGGTTGTCAAAATGGCCACACTTCCTGCTTCTCAAAGGGAAAGTTCACATCCAAACCAAATATTTACATTCAGGATTGTTTTGCTGTTTGCCATCTAGATTGCTTTGACCTACGTTCAAGAGTTTCAGTGATATCAGTTTTACAGCCATTTGACCGTGTTGAATCAAATAGAGATGGTGGCCCCCGCCATGAAGTAGTGGTCATCAGAGCTCGGACACTTTGATAGAATACTTTGTACTGGATTTAGGACCTTCAGCATAAAGATGACTCCTTCATTACTGCACAAAGCCCATTCCTTCAACATTAGGGATCAACGCCTTCTTAGACTTTCCTAACAGCAGCTTAGCCCACAGTCCAGTGAAACAAACAGATGCAGACTCGTACTGCCAAGAACAAAATACGACCTCTGTTATACATGCATCCAAATGTACTAAATGAGATGTGCTACGTGTGATTTAAACGGCATCGCGTGTTATTATATGCTAAAAATTTAAATGTTGTGAGATGTAAAAATCTCTCAAATTTACAGGGAAATTCCAACACATTTTTTTCTTTGAAAACATTCCTTTCAAAGAAAATGAAATAGGTAAAACATTAAACTGCGTAGAAGAAGATTTATGGATGCTCTAAGGCAACAGCTTTGCAAAATTTTGGCCTGACATAACTCCTATAGGTCTTGTAAACACAAAAACTGTTCCCATTACCTTCTACTCAAGAAAATTGGTTTCCTTTTCCAAAAACCTCAAACCATCTACACAGCCTTATATTACAGTACTCCATAGGCAGTGTTGGAAGTAAGATGATTACAAAGAAACGAATTACTGTAATTTTATTACTTTTGTCAGTAAAGGAGTAAAGTAACAAATTACAGTTCAAATTTCGGTAATTAATTACAATTATTGGATTATAGAAACCCTTGTTACTTTGGTTTTGTAGGCTCTGACAATTTATCTTGGTTAAATGAAACGAAATGAATATTTAAAAACAAATAAACAGAGCAACTGGTGCATACGCGCATGCACGTAGAGTTGGAGATAGGTCAAAGTACAGAAGTGCCCTGATTGTTGCAGACACAGTGCTTTCCAAACTGGCTGAAAGATGAGACGAAAAGAGATACTACAAGGAGTCCTGTCAGGTGAGAAGCAGGTGAGCAGCAGGTGAGAGACCCACCCCGTAAACTGATGTGTCCGTTACGAATGAAACGACTGAAGTCGCTCTTTGGTGTGAGCGACAAGAGCCGGCTCCTTCCTGGGAGCCGTTTTTTTCTATATTGATTCACTCTGTCTTACTTTACTTTTCTCTCTAACCTGTATGTGTCAAGTGGTCAATATGAGTTTGTGCAAATGTGCTCCGTGGGGGCGCGGAGGGTGCATAGCTGGGTAGACTCGCAGTAGCGTAGAACTGTACACAAAGGACAAACGTAGAGAAAGAGAGACTGGTGCAACTCATTGTAATGGAATACATAAAGTCAGTCAAAATGAACATGGAGGCATTTAATAGTTCTTTTTGTTTTCAAAAGACTAGCTTTGTTTCACATTTGATAGACGGGAATTCTTCCCTTGAGTAATTGTTTGAGTGAAAAAATAAAGTAACAAGTAGTGAAATACTTGTTCAAATGGGTAATGAGTAATGTAATTTAATTACAATTTGATCCAGTAACTAAGTAAAGCAATTACTTACTTTTTAGAAATAACTTACCCAACACTGTCCATAGGACAAATAATTACTTAAGTCTGAACTTTTAAAGTCCCCTTTAGATTAAAATTGTGTTTTTAACATTTAACAAAAAAAATGACAATCATAATGAAATGACCACTGGAAACACTTTTATAACAGCTCAAAACATGATCAGAGTGAGATTTTAAATACTTTTTACAGATATTTTGCTGTTTGACACTACTCAGTATTTTACTTTCTGCAGTCACATTTTGGCTTAACACATTTGAAGGAGCATGAGGCTGCCATCTTTGAGGAACGAGCTGGTGGTAATGAGTCAAGCAGAGGGGTTCACAGAAGGCCTAAAACACCCTCCTAGTAGAAGAAGAAGAAGAAGAGAAAGCAGAACTGAAAACGCAAAAGAAACGAATCCTGTAATGTCTGAATAAAACACATACGACGGGTGAACAATGGCAATTCTTATCCTTACACTCATTAACAAAACGCAACCATCTAGTGGATCAACCAGGACCCAGTTCAGATGGCTTGTCAAGTATAAATTAAGTGTTTACTGGCAGCTAATAGTAATTGGAAGGACAAAAAAAAAAAGATGCTTTGCTGAAAGAGTTTGTGATGGTCATAGCCTATACATAAGGTTTCACTGGCCTCTTTCTTTGTGGTGATGTCAAGCATCAGGCTGCATGTCAGTCTGTTATATTGGTTATTCCTATGAAAACAAAATTTATTCAAATATCATTCTTTCTAAAAAAAAAATAAAACAAAACTTGGTAAGGATAGTCAGATTTTTTTTTCAATTGTTATCTGCCTAAAGAGGAAGCCCTCGAAAAAGAGATTTACCATGTCAAAGGGCTGATCCTCCCATTGTTTAGAAATGTTAACTATATATATATATATATATATATATATATAAATAAATACTGGGTTCTGCAAAATGACCAAAGTCTGTTGTAGCTTAAATTTTTACCTAAAAAAGGCATAGAATATCTGTCATAAATAAATAGTCAAAGTAGAAAGGTTTTTTTTAAAGTACACATCTACTGAAAACAGTTTTTTTAAAAAACATTAAGATTTTTGTTCAAGTTGCAAATACGATCAACCTGAGACATAAGAAAGACAGATGTAAATTCTTCTAATAGTCAAATTCCTAACTTGAAGACGTACTTGAGTCTTAGTGTGTGAATATGGATACAGACATTAAAACCTAGAAAAACTGAGCTCTAACTAAAAACTACATTTTTTATCTCAAATGTTTATACTAGAAGCAATGAAGCTTAAAGTACTGCAACAAAATGATGACTAAATTATTACTTCAAGCCATTTTCATTAGTGTTATTATTCTACCGGATGTACATAGGAAAAAAGAATTACTATCAAATAAATACAGCAATAAAATCTTAACCGAACTTCAGATTTAAAGCTACATGAGAAAGGAGTTTATTCAGTAGGGATTTATGTTATCGGAAAACGGTCATGTCACAAGGGAATTAAAAGCTACAGATGTCATAGAAGAAGAAAGGTCAGTGCTCTTTCAGCTCCATCGTTCAATGTGACCCAAGGGTTGAAGCAGCAGTCCAGAAGTGCAGACCACATAACTAGTGTGCACAGAACTGAAAAAGATCTGGTTCCAGCTGAAAGTACATTTAAAAGTACTAAGAAAAAACAAGAACTTGAATTAAAACAAGTAGAAACTACATTATGCATTACTTCCCTACAACTTGAATCCCATTTTCTTGTTCCCATGTTTTTATAAAAAAAAAAAACTAACCCTACACTCTTCAAACTATCATACTGAATTTGAGTAGTGTAGGAAGAATCAGGTGACGTGGTCATGCTTGTGGCTGCTTGAGTCAACACTCAGGACACATATACAGATTAGAACACCGCCAGCAAGTTAAACATTAGAGAGGAAACTTGAGGAGAAAAATAAAACGGTGAAAGGTGAGCATGGATGAGGAAAGCTAAACTGAAGAACACTGAAGGAAATGAGCTTCACCGACAAACGACAGATTCACGGCAACAAAAACCTGCTGATAACTTCCCATCAAATGAAAGGCCTACTGTAGTTCCTGTCCACACTTCCTCCATGGCTAATACGCCATCTGAGGTGGATGATGGGGGAGGTGAGTGTTTATGTGTGGAGAGGGGTGTGTGTGTGTGTGGTTGCAGCTCAGCAAGTTTAAACACTGCAAACACTAAAGCTAGCTCAAGTAGCTATAGCAGCACCAAAAAAAGAGGATACAAGTCATCAGCCCTGCTTGAACGCACATGTACAAAGGATGTAGAAAGTCAGACATGTTGTTTTTTTTAAATCATAGGTTTAAATAGAAGCATTTAATTATCTTATACTACCCACAATGCCCCACAAACCTAAACACTTGCTGAAAGTCCTATCATGAAAAGTGGAGATGATGCTAATTTAGCAACTTCCTACTTTGATCAGAATGATAGGTAATGAACATTTTCTTCTATCAATTATGAAAGAACAAAACCTGCTCTTTGCTGACTTTCTTGTATACTTGATTGAACACCAGTACTGATTCACGAACACTTACAAAACCCAATCCAAAAACTTTATCAAATTGAAAAAATACAAAAGAAAGAACATAAGCAAGCAAACCTGTAGTCTATCTAAAAGACTGTAGTTCCATTAATATGTTAGTGTATTTAAAGTCCCTTGTGCCCACTAAAGGACCAGCCATTGTGATTATTGTACAGACATGCAGTTTTAAAGAAAACTTGCTTTGCACAGCTCACTTATGGAGAACAAACTTGCATTTTTCCATCACTTTTTATCAATTTGTAATATTACATCAAATTATAATAGTCTTTTTACGTTTGTCCATCCGTCTTATAAAATTGCTCAACCTCGTAGCAGTATTTTGTGGCAAAATTAAGGTTTATTTAAATTAACGTTATTATTATTGTAAAGTACACATTTTCGGGGGCTTTCTTTAGTTTGGAGACAAGATAAAAATGCTCTTCTGATTATTACTCACCGCCTTAAGCTGCTCCAATCGGTCCTTCATTCTACAGGCGCTAAATTTGACTCTCTTTGACAAAAACAAACAAACGAAAAAATAAAAACACCCAAAGAACTTTACTAAAGCTCTAGATTCCTCAGCCAGCTGGCAAGCTAGCTGTGAAACCCAAACCCACTGCCAGAAAAAAAAGAACCCTGTTGAACTTAGGCTGTTGGTTTCTTCAGAAGACTATATTCTCACAAAAACAAGAGTCTGTCCGTCGTTGTCCCATGCAATATGGCTGCTGGGTTTAAAGCCAGTCTTTTTTCTTGCTAAATCTCCTTTCCCGGGGGATTAAAACAACAGTTGTGTAGAGCTGCATAATCTGTATCTCCGCTGACCACCCGTAATCATTCTGAAATGTACTTTTGTAGCTCACGC
Organism: Adrianichthys oophorus; assembly: GCA_036245035.1. Lineage (NCBI taxonomy): Eukaryota > Metazoa > Chordata > Actinopteri > Beloniformes > Adrianichthyidae > Adrianichthys > Adrianichthys oophorus. Next base: position 8,201,722 of record BSAI01000162.1, read on the forward strand.
ATGCGCACTAAAGTCCGTGTGCTCTCGGATGTAGCCACGCCCTTTGAGCCACCTGCACAGCTGAATAACACCTCCTTCGTTATAAAGATACAATCCATGTGACCATTTAAAAAAATATATTATTTTTAAATTAAACAGCAGACTGTAAAGAACATTTTGACACAAAAAGAACAAAATGTTACGTGCTTAGAAAAAAAAAAAGCCAAAAACGTTTTTAAAGTATTCGCAACCATTTACAAGAAAAATACAATCTTCTTCTTGTGGTCCACTCCTTTGCTATACACACATGGATTTTGTGCTTTTAAGAAAAAAAAAAAAAAAAAAAACTCTTGTCAGGGGAAGGATTGAGATAGCGACGTCCAACGTGAACCATACGCATTTTATTCAGTACTTTAGGGAAGTTCAGGCCTTTGCAATTACATGAACACAATTGCCACCTAGTGCTCAAAATGTTAATAGCTTAAGAGCAAGAGTTCCAGAAGGTAGTCTTGCCTCTGTAGTATATCCATTAGAGTAATTGAAAACTACATTATTAGAGCTGTTTTGTATTGCCATCCATTCATCTTCATGGCTTCTACAGTCAATAGATTTGTTGTATTTAAAACAAGTTTTCACCATTAGAACCAGTTTGTAGTTGCATACTAAAAATTCTTAAGGTAGTGTATCCAAGTCTTACACTTACAGGAAAAATAGAATTGATGAGCCAAGTTTCATCCTTTTCAACAATATGTTAATGAAAAACTACATGAAATGCTTTTACCTGAAGCCAACATCACTGATGGCTTTTGTAAACAAACAACTTGCATTGAGATATTTTCACATTTCATACTTGTACCACTTGGAAAGCATAAATCTATTAAGAAAAGAAAAGTCAGGTCAATGTTTTAATGACAATATTTTTATTCAAAGTTTATTCCCCTTAGTGCTCCCAGTACACCGTACAACAGCATTAAGTGAGTTGGATATATGCAGTGGAGAGTGCTTGATGAACAGTAGCACGTTGCCATGCCAACAACAAAACTGGGATGGGCTTGTCCTACAATGAAATTAGAACCACAACTTTTGCACAAAGCTTTTTTTCTTTAAGTTTTAAAACGAAAAATTTCAAAAATAAAAAAAATCTGAAAAGGGATTTTACAGTTAAGGGGCAAAACAACTTCCTGTCCACAGTCAGAGAGAGGAGGGTAAAAGGAAAGGGTTAAGGAAAGCAGTTTCCAGGTTAGAGGTCATCTTCTTCATCTGGGAGTGCTGTCTGTGATGCGACCTGAAAAACAAAATTATTTGTAAGCACTAACAGGAAAACAGAAGACAAATGAGCATATTGTTCATTAGTTCTCATTGTGTTGTTAAATACTAGTATACTTAATTATTGCATATTACAATTAAAATACAATATAGAAGAAAAACTATGTAGTACTCACTTGAAGTTCTTCCTCATATTTAGCGGCAAGGTTGGGGTCCATAAGGACCTCTGGGGGAGCGAGGGCAGGCATTGCCACAAACTCCAGATTTGGATCACCGATCAACTTCCTTGCTAACCACAGGAAGGGCTTCTCAAAGTTGTAGTTACTCTTGGCAGAAATGTCATAGTACTGGGAAAGGGTAAAATACAAGAGACCATTTAAATTCAACACCAAAGACACTGAATATATATATTTTTAACAACAAACACACACACAGAAGGTATTTTACCTGCAAGTTCTTCTTGCGGTGAAACACGATGCTCTTGGCTTTGACTTTTCTGTCTTTGATGTCTACCTTGTTGCCGCAAAGCACAATGGGAATGTTCTCACAGACACGTACCAAGTCACGGTGCCAGTTGGGTACGTTCTTGTAGGTGACCCGAGATGTGACATCAAACATGATGATAGCACACTGAGCTGTTGATGGGACGATTATGTATTAACTTTTATATTCAGAAGTTTAAAATCAAACACATGAAAGAGATGCTATCAGAAAAAAGGAGCACCTTGAATATAGTAGCCATCTCTCAAGCCACCAAATTTTTCTTGACCAGCTGTGTCCCAGACATTGTACTTGATGGGTCCTCTGTTGGTGTGGAACATCAGTGGGTGCACTTCTACTCCAAGAGTAGCTATCATAGAAAAGAAAATGTGTGGAGGTGTTCTCAAAATCAATGTCACAAATAATTTTAAAATCAAAGGGGGTAAAAAAGTATTGTTTTAAGCATGGCTCAAGGATCAGTTTCTGATCAAATTAAATACATCGTGATACATTGCTTTACACCAAATGTTAACATTAATACTTTCTAATAAGGATTTTTTTTTTTTTAACCAAATCTTTAAACAGAGTAGAAGTTAAACTGTGTGTCACTATAAACGCAAAACACCAAGTAAAATATAACGCATTATTATATACAAAGATTGGATTTTTAAATGAAGCTTCGGTATATTTTAACCCAAAAAACACACTAGTTGAAACCTGTAAATGGTTCAGTTTGTATAGCAATATACCTACATAGATGAAAAAGCTGTTTCTTTGTAATTACGGCAGAATATACTCACCTACATACTTCTTTTCAAACTCTCCAGTAATATGCCTCTTCACAAAAGTCGTTTTTCCTGTGCCTCCATCTCCAACCAGCACCAACTGTTGAGGAGACTGTGCATTTAGCATTTGCTAATACTGAGCAACAAATACACATTAGCCAAAGAACTACCAATTACTATGACATAACTTACCTTGAACACCGCCACTGGTACAGACTGCCCCATTGAATCAGCCATGGCTGCGACTTTTCTAAGTTAAAACAAGGCGGGATGAAATGGTTAGCATGTTAGCGGTCTGCTTGGGTTAGCATTAGTCAAATTTTACAAAATAAACTAAACTAAGAGCTAAATGGTAAACATTCGTGGAATTTACGAGTCTATTGATAGTTTAAAACCGTCCCGTTACACGCCTATAACTTCTAGCATGTTCTATATAGACCAGTGCAACAATGTCTTAGAAACATTTTTTTTTCCATACGGTTTCCTCGAATACAGCAACGAGAGGTAGTAGAGACACTGTGGCATTATTTAAATTGAACTAAATATACCATTAAGCCCCAACATTTACACCGATGGTTTACAACTAGCTTGAATGCTAACACGCTACTAGCGTTGGTTTAGTGCGCCATATGACGCGAGACCGCACTTTTTCTTGTTCGGCTAGAACAATTGATCTCGATGAGCCATTAACGTGTTCCACTTTGTAGACTGGATCAAATAAGAACTAAAGCCCGGTTTACATTTATGTCATTTTAGGCATCCTTAAATCAATTACACGAGAACAATTTGACGAATAAGAACAAACAAAAAGAAGTCACGTTAGTGATAACTGCTAGCAAACGCGAACGTTAGCTTAGCACAGAAGGCATTCTTAGCTTAGCTGGCAGTTAGCATACACACACACAAAAAGGAACGAATAGCTTCATTGATTTCTCGGAGCACTCATTGTATGGTCCACACACACGCGTGAAACAGAATCCTACCTCAAAGTATGTTGTTCTGCTAAACTTTCAAAACGGGTACAAACTTATAAATTGGAACGGCCTGCAGCAGCCGATCCCAGACTCACCGGTGTAACTGCAGCGAGAGGAAAGACTAAATGGCCGCATTCGCGGGAGATTCAGCGTGGACCATGAGTCAGTTTCCGCCCTGGTCACGTGACTCAGCAAACGGTTCAAAAAACAGCACATTGTTTACAGAGCAGTTCCTCTTCACGCATTATTTCAAAAGATTTTTTAAATATATTTCTTCCTCATAACAATAAAACTGAATGAAAAATATGTAAAATACCTCTGATATAAAACATGCCGATTTTGATTTAATGCCCCATTCTTTAAGAGGAAAACAATATTTCTTAAATACCATCACAAAATTTTAAACTTTTCCAACTAAAATACTAATAGAGAATAAAAATTGGACTAACACATTTAAAATTTTAAATTTTTAGGTTTGGGTTTAGAATACTCTTTATTTTTACCCAATTTAAATATTATAAACAAACACTCTAAAATGATTAGGGCTTTAATTTTTAATTTTCAGAACACTATTTCTAGTTATTTTATATTTTTTATAAACATCTCCTTTCATTTTTATTTTAAAAACCAGATGAAATGCAACAAACAAATGAGAACTTGCTTTACATTTTCCAAAACTCTTTATTTTAATGTCATAGCAAACCTAAAAAAATAAAGGTATTTCACATTTTTCAGTCTACGAAACCAGACAAATTTTTTTTCAAACTTTGTATCAGGCTCAATGTGTATACACACAGTACAAATTTAGCATTAATAAGTTTTGATGTTTTATTAATTAGTTAATTTTACCCATCTGTACAATACAGCAAATTATTTCAATTATTTATCAATAAAGCTTATAGGACTTTTTTTTTTGTTATTTAGCAGATTGCAGATGCAAAAATGTTTATCTGTACAAGTAATCTGCTTGTATGTTGACTGCTATCTCTGACTCCCATCGGTCCCCATTGTTGAGCAACTTTTCCTTGTTGTACAGTATTCTTCATGGCTCTCTGTGGAAAACAAAAAGTTTGGACCCTTGGAGGGATTGCAACAGATAAGGACAAATGTAAAAAGAAACACCAACATGGAAATGTGGAAACCACCCTGATCACCACGCCAACGAAGATCTTAAAATCAAAATAAAATGACACTAAAAATACAAGACTTTTTTCTACCTCAACAATAACGTCAACAGGACAAGCTTCCCGGCAAAAACCACAGTAAATGCACTTTGTCATATCAATGTCGTAGCGAGTCGTTCTCCTGCTGCCATCAGCTCGAGTCTCTGTCTCAATGGTATTGGCCCGAGCTCCTCATGATAAAAAGACACGGGGAAACAAAGGTCAGACCAGACAAGCATCATTCTTTACTTCCAAGGATAAATGGCTGTAAGAACCCAGCATGTGAGTGTTAGCCAAACATGAAATGCTATCCAAAACTAGTGCAGTTATGTCAGAGGCAAAATGTAAAAGCCTGAAGATATTACTTAATATCAACTTACTTAACATAATTTTTCCGCCACCTGTCTGCACATCTTGAAGTAGATCATTTTTTCTCCTTTCTTATACTTCAGTTAGAAGTCTCAAGCACCTGCACTATGTTAACACTGTGAATTTGCGCTCAACGGAGCAGGGCAGATGGCTTCACACAGTTTACAAGCAATGCAACGCTCTTCTCCATTAGGATATCGGCGAAGGCCATGCTCGCCACGAAAGCGAGGAGACAGAGGGCCCTTCTCAAACGGATAGTTGATGATTGCAGGTTCACGGAACTGGTAGCTCATGGTCATCCCCAAACCTGTGAGAAAAAGTGGATGAAGGGGGTGAAGCAGAACATCAGCCAGATACTGTACAAAGAATCACAGTATGAGAAACTGGAGACATCAATAAAACCAACCAAATCTTTCAGTTTTCTAAAACACTTTCTGCACAAATAAGTTGAAATAAACTAAGATTAGCAGAAAACCAACATGCATTTGGTATGCTGAGGTGTAAACAGTACTATGTGCAATCGTAAATGTATCTTAATTGTTTTTTTTTGCAAAGTGCCACCTAGAAAAACATGTTAACTTTAATCAGAATTGCCTAGCTTTTACAAAATGGTCCATCGAGGCAAAAATCAAAATTAAAAATAATACCTCTAAAAAGTTCGGTCCAAAGCAGAGTTGTGGCAGCAAGGTGGATGGATCTTAGATCAGATGGAAGCTTTTGAGCATTGACATACTCTACAAGAAGATTACAGAGTAAAGAGTTCTTTTAAGGATGTCTTACACTGGGTTATTACTTAAAAAAAAAAACAACATCTGCAGTTCTTTTTCTGCAGCACTTACTATAGCCATCTCTCTGTACACAAACACTGAATGTACGCATGATGACACCAGGGCCAAACCCAAAAGTACCTGCAGAGACAGAGATGAATGGAAATGAATCACTGCAGATGTTAAAACGCACCAGGGTTCAGTACCTTGCATAGAGCAGCAACGCTGAACACGCAGACTCAATGCGGCAGACATCTGCGTGGACACTGACCAGGTAAAAAAAAAAAAAAAAAAAACCTGAGGAAACTTCTTCTGAAACTACAGAGGCCTGAGGACGGGTAGCACACAGTTTGATTAAAGTCGGTAATCTGGAGTTTCAAATCCCCGATGGAACGTAACGTCATGGTGCATTCAGGGAGCAATGGGAAAATCGGAAAAATAAGCCTCTGAACGTAACAGCATTTCATTGCTACCACAGACATAAAAGACTAACGAGCAAACAAAAATACATAGTGTATATAGATTTATGTTTGTTCCTCATTATTAATAAGTAAGCCAGGACAGGTGGTTACACTGCTAAAAATGTCTCAAATATATTTTGCAATCTAAACATTTAGGGCCTCTTACACTCATTTTAAATATCTTGAAGCAGCATGCCTCTTAAAGTTTTATAAACGAATGCCTACATATGTTTGCTTAGATGACTACTGTTTATTGAGGTTTTTCACTGCTAGATCTAATTTAGAATTTGCCAGACATCTTTTATTTCTTTTTCTTTTTTTTAATAAAGTGAATTTGAAGTGCTTTTGGATAATTTAGACAAGATAGTAACGTATCACTGGGTGGGGTGGAGAACGAAGACAAAAAAATGAGTAAGAAAGAGAGAGGAAGCTTGCCTTCCTCTTTCATCACTGCTGGGGCTTACACTTCACCTCCTCAGCAACAGACAAAACAGCCATGAGGAAACTTTGAAAGGTATTTACTTTTAAATGCATCTTTTTAAGAGCTTTGATGCTGTGCATTTTCATCAAAATCGAAGGAGTTCAACATCACTCAATAAAAAAAAAAGATCTCAGCGATCATCTGACAAAACTGAAAGGAAAAAGACACTCAGTTGTTTAAACTCTACCTGCTGATTATTATTGGACGACACTATTTTCGTGAAGATGCACAGACATCATTCCCACCAGACCTTTATAGAAGACAGTGTTTCAAAGTGGACGTTACAGTCTCATCTTCTGCTTTAGGAAGATGTCAGGTCTAGCTCCAAAATACCCCAGTGAAGAGGACAGCTCAGGATCTGATTCAGGGTCAGAAGTCAGTTTGGAGCCAGAGACAGACCGCTTTGGCTTTATTCTGTCCAATGGATCTACATCTGTGTGAGTACATCCTTAACACAAGGTGGACTGCTTAAACAGTTCTTAATGTATTTGAATGTGCATGCATAAAATATGAAGAGAAACCAGATGTTTGTTGAAAGAAATGCCCAGGATGTGTAAAATAGAACTTTATTTGACATCCCTCTAAAATTGTTTACATTGGTTCCCTATAGGTAATGTACAAAGCAGATGGCGATGTTAAAATTTTATAAAAACGTTATGTCTGTTCATTTATGTGATATTTGTGTATAACTGAATCATTTCTATCTGCTGTTAAAGCCATGCAATAACTGAAATGAGAAAGTACACGTGGGTTTCTATCACTCTGATAGAACTTTATTGTTACTTACAATTTAATGCAAACAAGTTATTTACATGCAGTTAAGTTTTATCAGATTAATTGTAAGTAATCTTAAACTCAGTTCGAAAAAACAAGAATAAAACTGCTTTGGTCAACAGACATGTTTTTAAGTAAATCTGCAAGCTTGCCACTGCCTGAAATGTAAAAAGAGTTCTCCATGAACAAAGTAGAGCAAAGTGCAAGTGAAAAAAAAGTCTGTTGCAGAGAGAATACTTGAACACAGAGACAGTTTTTCTGAATTTTCACATCTCTCACTGACCTAAGATTACTTTTATTGTACCACAATGTGAAAAAGTTCAGATTGCTTTTTGCAAAATAATATAAATACCATTAGATAACATTCTGTAACTGTATAAATGAATTAAATGTTGTTAACCTTTACAGAAAAAGCTGAGTTTATTTACACAGTGGTTAATAAATAATAATCAGAACTTGTAACAGGTGAACCTGCAATAAAATTAATGTAAAGTTGGTCCAAGCAATCGTCTACCTGTCATTATTACACTTTTCTCACCGATAACATCCTGGGCAGTTACCATGGAGACATCATGCTGCTAGAGTGTGGTTTTCCTGTTTCCTGCCTCCTTTTTTGTAGCAGAGTTTCTGTGCAGTACTGACAACACAAGCTGTGTGCAGCACCACTGCAGGCCGACAACAGGTTCTCGAGAGGAGCAACGTGGTTTAGAAAAACACTGAAATTACCGGTGGTTTTTATACTTTGTCCCATCAGAAGTGTGGGTCCACCCCCTGAGCTGGTCAGACAGAGGGAGGCCAAGTGGATTAACATCCTTAGGCAATGGGATCACATCCTGTTGAAGAAGAGCAGTAAGGTGCGACCTGCTTCAGACAATAAGTAATTATTTGCACTGTAAAATCAGCTTCTAAGATAAACTGAGACACATCATTTTACACAAACAAAGCCTACAGTTAAAGATTAGAGTAGATTGTGGATCTGGACGCAGGACTTTTTTTTTTTTTCTAAATAACAATGTCAATGTGATGGTTGAATGATGGAACGAGTGTTTAATGGTGATATCTGTGCAGGTCAAAGTGCAGTGTCAGAAAGGAATTCCGGCATCACTTAGAGCAAAGTGCTGGCTTCTGCTGTGTGGAGCGTCCGAAAAGATGGAGCAGAGTAAAAATCTCTACGAGGCAAGAAAAATGTTTGGGGGGTTTTTGTTCACAGAAAAGTAAGAAAAAGATTTTTATTATTTGTTTATTCAAAGGTATTCCGTTTACAAGGACTTTACAAAGGTTGGAATTTAAGCTTAAAATTGCATTTAGAAGGAGTAGGAGTAAGGAGTAAGTAGGAGTAGATGATAAAAGGTTGTTGGAAAAATCTTGTAGGAGTGACATATGTGCTAGATTCGGCCAACCACAAGTTCCCTGCTACACTAAATTATGATGCATTCACTTGTAAACGACTAGATCCATGTATGTCTTCATAATCCTCATCCGAGCTGGGATCTGGCTCAAAACTGTAGGAATATTGCTTGCCCTTTTTGTTGGAATGGTAATGTTACCTTGGGCTTGTGAGACTCTGTAAGTTAGTGGGTGAGCGTGTAAACAGGTGGATGATGGGAGGTATGGGTAGGCTTTTACCACGTCAACAGTCCACAACTCAGAGGTGAATTTCTACTGAAATATTGCTGCTCTGCAGAAACTATGTCATAGAAAACGACACAGGTTATTTGATTTTGGCTAAAAACTGCATAATCATAATGAAAAGATCACTGGGAATGCTTTCTAAATAGATCAAAAGATGATTGGAGTGGGTCTCTAATACAGACTAACACTTGCATGACTGTGATTTGACTGAATGATTATACTGTTTAGTCCCTGGACTCACAGCCGGGTTTGCAGAGCTGGGTGGACATCATTGAGAGAGACCTGGACCGACAGTTCCCCTTTCACGAGATGTTCCAGTCCAAAGATGGACACGGGTAGGCAGCTTTTCTCATGTTTTATTTACCGACCAGCTTCCTAAAGTAAAATTTCTACAACTGCTTCAACTTTTTATGCGTGTGAAACAAAAGAGGCAACAAAAGCGGCTACCTCGTTTGTGCATTTCAGTGATTTGTGTGTGTGTAATTGTTGTTGTTTGTGTGCAGGCAGCGTGGCTTATTTCGGGTGTTAAAAGCTTACACCCAGTATCAGCCAGAAGAGGGTTACTGCCAAGCACAAGGGCCGGTGGCTGCAGTGCTGCTCATGAACATGCCAGCTCAGGTAGTTGATAAGTCCTCTATTCCACTAAAACCTCCCTCAGATGCATAGATGTGTGTATATTACATCTTTTATTAACTTTATTGAGATAGAAACAATATTGTATATCAATTTTTAGTCTGCAAAATGAAACAAACCTTGCCCCCTTTATATCTTTGATCTATTTAAGATGTCACAATGTTAACATTTTCAATTTAAGTTTATGATACTGAATTGAGAAATGTGGTGAGTTGCAGGGCTGCTTCTCAGTATTGGTTGGAGTTTGTTTTAAGTTAAATTTTAAGCCTAGTTTTTAATTGAAAGATTGTTAAAAAATGTTTCAGTTTTCTCCTTGAGAGTTTAATACACAATGAAATAGTTTTTTAAATTTCACATTAAACCAATTGAAATTTTAAAATAAAAGTTATTTAGTTAACTTTTTAGGATGGTACTGCGGTTGTTCTCCCTAAATGTTCTTAACCACCATTTAGTATGTTTCTAGCAACATTTTTGGAAATGGCATTTAAGGTTTAGCAATATGAAACATTGAAAATGTCTGCTCTTGACATCAGTTTCCCATGAAAACTGAAAAGGTGCAGGTTCAAAATACCTCCAAAGTTGACACGACAGGCTAAAATAATGCCATTTAAAATAGCTGTGTGGTCTCACAGTTAGTCTCTGACACATGAAGTCTGAAACCTATGACACTGGTGTACACCGGTAGGACAGTGGCGAGATGTGGTGTCGGCGTGACATAGCAGTTCAAAGTGAAGGTGGGACTGCAAGGATCAGCTTTGGACTTGAGTGTAACACTGAGGTCACAGGTAGCAGAGTTGAAGAAGGTGGAGGACTTAAAGTACTTAAAGTCAACAGATCAGAGCAACGGAGAGTGTGGGAGAAGGTCAGAAGGCGTGTGCAAGCAGGTTGGGTGGAGGAAGGTTTCAGGTGTGTGACAATGGAGTGTCAGCAAAAATAAAAAGTGTAGAAAACTGTGGTGAGAGCAGCCATGTTTTTGGCTTTGAGGTTCTGAGGAAGCAGAGATGAAGATGCAGAGGTTCTCTAGGAGAGATGAGGATGGATAGAGTCAGGAATAAATACATGGCAGGAACAGCTTATTTGAAATGTTTTGCTGGGAAGCAGATGGAGTGGTTTGGACACATTGAGAGGAGGAACAGTTATGCTTGTAAAAGGATGCTGAGGTTAGAGCTACTGGGAAGCAGGTTGAGAGGAAGACCAAAGAGGAGGTTCAATGATGCAGTAAAGCAAGGCGTGGGTGTGGTTGTGTGAACAAGGATGATGCAGAGACTATTATTAGAAAGAGGTAGGTAATTTGTTGTGGCAACCGCTAAAGAGAGCAGCCAAAAGACAAAGATTTATTTATGTGATTTCTATTTTCTATTTGGGTTAGACCTTGATTTGAATCCCAGTTGGGACCCTTCCGTGTATAGTTCGCATGTTCTCCTCGTGCATACCTGAGTCTTCTAAGGGCACTTCCTCCCTCAATTCCACAAATACGCTTCATAGGTTAAGTAATGTCTCTTTATTCCCCGCTAGGTGTGAATGTGAGTGTGTGATCCAGCAACAGACTGTTCAGGGTGTACCCCACCTTCGCTGGGTTGGCTCCAGGAGCCCCGTGACCCCAAAAGGGATACAGCGGGTTCTGAAGATGGATGGATACTTTTTATTATGTTTCATTGTTAGGTTAATTGAAGCCACATTGACTTTGATCACATAAACTTTCCATTAAATAAAAGACTTGACACTTTACTTTTCACTTTGTGTATTGCTGGCAGGAAGCCTTCTGGTGTTTGGTTCAGATCAGTGAGCAGTACCTGCCTGGATACTACAGCCCTCTGCTGGTAAGAACATGCACATTCCTTTTTTTCTGTGTCAAACAGTCAAAGCACATGCACTGAGCAACAAAAATGCAATCAGGCAAACATTGAATGCTGTGGCTGCGCATGAGCTGTCTGTCTGAGCCTGCAGGGGTGTTTTGGTTAGGAGGGAGTTTTGTTTGACGCAGCCTTGCTGACCTGGGTTTTGAAGAGGACGTGCCCGGCTGCACACAAACACCTGCAGCAGCACGGCGTGGAGCCCCTCATGTTCGCCACAGACTGGCTGATGTGTCTGTTCACACGTCACCTGCCGTTCAACACTCTACTCCGAGTCTGGGACCTCTTCTTTTGCAATGGTGTGTCTATTCTTTCTAAAGTAATAGTGATGTAGGAAAACAGCAGTTGGAGGACAACATAAATACCTAGAGTGCGAGTAATCTTAGATCTAAATTTGCGTTCCTGACAACTTAATTATATTATTTATATTTTAATATTCCACTCACTGCTTTACCTTCCTTTGAAGCTGATTTTAACCTCTCAATGCCCCATTTGCCCCTTCATCTCGGCTGCTCAGGTGTGCGAGTGCTCCTGCAGGTGGCAGTAGTGCTGGTACGTCGGGTCCTGGGACGTGCAGAGCAAAGAAAGAAGTGTCAGGGTCAGGTGGAGACTCTAGAAACACTGAGGGGTGTCAAGGCACTACTCCAAGAAGAAGATGATGCCTTCATAGCAGAGGTAGATTTTATATTTTGATATTATTAAATGCTTTGTATTAAAACAAGAGCGAGATCTGACACTTTCCTTTCTTTTCAGGTGTGCTCTGTACCCCTCTCAGCCAAAGATCTGGAAAAGCGAACTGAGAAGGAGCTAGACAAGTGGAGGAAAGACAGGCCCACATCCGAATTTGACCCTAGAGTCCGTTGCCATGGATACAGGATGGTGTGGACAAGAGCTCGAGAAAACAAAGCAGAAAAAGAAAAAACTGAAAAATCCAAAGGGAACCTGACTCTTTCACTCGCTCGCTCAGCCTCCACTCTTTCACTGTCACCTTCCCTTCTTCGCAAAAGGTGGATGAAAGCAGGAAAAGTCTCCATGGGTAACTCTGAATGCAGTAAAAAAGTTGTGAGGCACCTTTCCATGGGAGAAAAGGACGACTGGAAAATGTGGATAGATTTAAATTCCAAGATGGCGCACGGTGTTCGAGAAGAAGAGGAAGACTTAATTTCAGAGGAAACCAAACAGCAGAATGAGTCAACAACAAAAACAGAGCAAGAGAAATCCAAAAACCCAGACCCATCAACTGATCACACAGAAGAAAAAGTCATCGTAACACTTACACCTCCATGTGAAGAAGAAGAAAAAACAGAGACTCAAGTCACACAGGAGCAAAGTTCTGAAAGAAATTCCCAGGAATCTGAATTTGACAAAAAGAACGAGGAAAAAGTCAAGTCTGAGGCAGATGTTGAGGCTATGGCTTCAGCGGAGGACAACCTCACCGAGATACAAGAGGAGGCAGCAGAAGATACAAACACAGAGGTGCAGGAAAATGTAGACACCAGCCAGGAATCCCAGATAAAAAATGATTTGAAAGAACAAAAAGAGGCAGAAACTGAAAATGTGGAGCAGACACAGGTGGACACAATCACACAGACATCAGAGACAAAGGACGACAAAGATTTCAACCCAGATGAGTTCAGAGATCTGAATGTTTCAGGTGCAGAAGAGCTAATAACATACACACAACAGCAGCGAGATGAGCAGACAACAGACAAAGAGAAATCCGCTTTTGAGGGACAAAACCAAAGTAGTGAGGCATTGGCTGGGATGGAAAAAACCGAAACTATTTCACAAGATACGACTATAGAGACATCAGAGGGACCTGTCGTGAACCCATCTGAATCAAATCCTGAATTAAAAGCAACAGAAAACCAAAGAGATTCAGAGAAGAAAAAACAGAGTGCAGAAGACACACCAAGACCACCTGAATACATTGGACAAAGAAAGAACCCTGACCTCACAGATGATGCGGACAAGAATCCGGAGGCTGCAGCTGCACTAAACATAGAAAAAATAGTGGCTGAATTTATAATAGAAATAATAAAAAAAGGAGTGGCAGAACTCTTAGAGACACAAGAAGAAGAACATGTTGTTGATCAACTAAATCCAAATGAAACACAAGGAGAAATAATGGAGGACAATGCAAAGTCTGTGGCTTTAATGGACGGTGATGCAGTGAATGAAACCTCTGAGCTCGATCACAAGACTTCAGATCAAGAACACGCTGCTGACCTGCAAGCAGTGGAACAACTGGACAGCCAGGCCACTTCAAATGTTGTAGAACGGACAGAGAGCACAGAAAATGCCCCGGAAAACACAGCAGCAGAGGACAATGTCATTCCTACCCAGCAAACCCATGAACCCCACCCTGACAGTTTTCCGCAGACTCAAGGCAGAGATCCAGACTTCAGAGAAAAGCAATCTGACTTGGAGAACCGCAGCCTGGAGAAAGCCTTTGAGTATCGCAGAAGCAGCAGGTCCTCCAGTGACTTTTGCATGCGCCGGTCATCTCACTCACAGGGGTCAAGGTTAGCACGCAGACTTTCTGAGGATCTCTTCACCTCCCCGAAGAAAAGCAGCGGATCACAAAGCACAACGGACTCCTCAAAACTTGAGCCTGGACCAGTAGATGCAGCTGCAGAGGGGACATCCGTGAGACTCCAAAAGCAGCAGCCACATAACCATAAAGGTTTCGGCCTTCTGCGCAGACTGAGAGGGGAAAAGCCAAAAAATACCAAAGCAAAAATGCAAGTGCCCAAAATCTTGATTCAAGATTTCAGTGATGACACGGTGTCAGAGAGACCAGCCGATAGAGAGGTAGAGGGAAAAATGAACTCCAGAGAGAGGAGGAGGAGGCGGAGAGAGAACGAAAGAAAGGAAAAAGAGGAGGAGAAGCACAAGAAGAAAAAGGAGAAGCTGGAAAAAGGGAAGAAGAAATTACAGACGAGAGGAAAAAGTTTTCAAACAAAGACAAAGAACAGTAGCGGTGATGTCGCTCAACCTGCAAAAACTGGCTCATCTACAGTTAGACGCTCTGCTTCTTTTGCCGAGTCGTATTTCTGACAAAAAACTTTTTTGAGTTGAACATTAATGGACAATTGAACCTTTTGAAGTAAATTATCTTTACACGGTTACTTGAAAAATATGTTTTATTTGACGGGACTTGACATCCTGCTTCTGCATTACATATTGGACATATTGCAAACCCCAAAAAATAAATAAATAAACAGAAGTGCTCGTTTTTCAGTTCTATGTGATCCCAGATCGAGTCCAAGAAGAACGCTGCTGGCTTCTCAGTAACAAACAGGGTCCATGTAAGGCTTGCAGCAGGAAATTAAGAAGAACAGCACAGTGCAAATTGTCCCTTTTTTGAGTCTAAGAAGTCCTCAGGTCACAGCAGTAGCGTTTTCACATCCCCTCTACCGTCACGTCTACCTGCGATTCTCTGATTGTCACTCTGCTCAAGATTCATCCTCACTGTCACTGGCCAGCACTTCCTGAGTCGACACAGGTTGTGTAGTCATCTGGGGGGACGGAGGAAGCACGGATCCAAAAAAGAGGGATCGGAACTGTGAGAGGACAAAAGACGAGACGTCGTTAAAAAAAGACTTTTCTACCAGACAGAAAGACAATTGGTTACTTTAAGGTTTAGATTTTTCTGGAGGACAGGAGACTATATTTACAAAAACTCTCCTTCCACGTTTGTAAAATGATTATTTGTTTCAATCTACACTCAAAATTAAATAGTATGCAGTTAGTATCCTTCATACAATGGGTACTAAGTGATCTATTTTAGAGTATCATGACAACTGTTAGGGATTGGAAATAATCTGAGCTGCAAGCAGAACAAAACGACGGTAAATCTTGTTGTTAACAGTGGTCTAAAGGAGCTGAAAGAAAGAGATCACATGTTGAGCAGTAATCCCTCAATGGATGTACATGTCAGTATAATCTGTTAGGTCAGAGTACATGAAGTAGCAATTTATTTTCTTAATTTTTCCAAGTGTATTTTTATTTAATTTGAGTTGTAAACTGTCTTTTTGCTGTTTGTTGGATTAAAGATGACCTTTGAACCTGGAAACTCAAGGAAAGGATAAGAGTGGAGTGATTAAAAACAACTCAAAAACCAAGCCATGCCTTTTTGTTAGGTGGTCTGTCATGGCAATCCTCTTCCTCCACTTCCTCCCCCTCACTGTGTGTTCTTGTCTTGTGATTGGCTTCTGGGAGTTTTGAGGTACAGGGGTTGGTTAGTTTTGATGCGGGTGGGCCAGCACTCGAGGGACCTGATGCAACACTGGTGTCCATGGCAATTAGGTAAGAGTCCATGTCATCGTTCATGAAATCATCAGGAAGAGGAGATGGCTGCACGTGTGCTCTTAAAGTGGACCAGAAAGGGGAGAATCCAAAAGGAAAAAAAGATCAAAATCATCAAAAGTCACATGACTAATGTACTTTACAGTTTCACTACCTATAAAGGAATTTTAACCCTCGGCTTTGCACCTTTTCCAGACAAGCAACTCCTCATATTTTAAATACTTTAAGTCCTGCGTCATGTAAGTGGTTGTCTAGAGTTGTCGATCCACAGGTTGTAGGGGCAACGAATTCTTTAAGTATTCAAAAGTCAAACGATTATGATCTGTCCTTCTCTGATTCTTTTCATCGTGACAATTGCTCCCTTTGCTTCAGATCTGCCTCCTCCTGCCATGGGTTTTACAATGAAAGCTCAAACAGATCATCATTAAAAATATGCACATTTAAAGCAGTTGTTTTTTTCTCAGTTTTAATAAGCAAAGTTAAAACGTTAAAAGTTACTTCTACTTAGTGGGAGGCTTCTTGTAAGAAACTCTATATTAATGTGATCTATTTTTACTACCCAAATAAAGATGGGTAAGAAAAGATTTGATGGAAAAAGAGAGTAAGTTGGCATCTTATTTAAACTTTTTACTTGCTTAAACAGGAATTCATCGATCTCAGTAGAGTGGTGTCACCAGTCTTTAATAAGCAGACACAGAAACCAGTCTACTGTCTTTCAAATATTCAGATAAACTGTTATTTGCTCCTAAGTTTTCTGCAACTGAAAAGGCTTTTGATAAAAACTAAAAGGGGCAAAGACTAGGTGAACTTTTACTTTGTTTTAACAGAACTTTCTTTATCCACCATGTGGTACAGTAGATAAATACATGATATTTGTCTGAAAATGTCAATCTAGAACTGAAAAGACAAAACAGACTTGCAGCTTTTGTGTGTTTACCCTTTGTTTTTGTTTTTAGGAAGGCTGGGGTTGTCCGTTAATGTAGCCAGCACAAAGTTTCCTTCCATGACACTGTCTTTCACTGAAAGCACCAGAGGACTAATGCACAAAAAGCACACATAAATAAACAGAACAAGAATTCGTATTAAAAATGACAAAATCTGGTGATGAACGCGCTCACCTTCCTGGCTCATCAAAGTACATGGAAATAGGAAGACTGGTGGACTCCGCAAACACAAGCAAACCCTGAAAGACAGGTGGAATTAAATACTGAATATGTCCATATCCACAAATGGTCTGATTTTGCCATGTTTACTTGTAAAATGAAAAATCTCACCCGAAACTCTTTCAAACAAAAAGTGATGCTGCTATGAGACCTTACAGCAAAATGATCAAACTCCTCAGAAGCCAGACACAGCTCTGTCAGCATGGCCTTGGACCGCTCTGAGAAAGAAGTTAAAGAAAATTTAATGAAATACCTGCCGAAATGAACTAATTTTAAAGTTTGCGTCAGTGAGAGAAAACCTGGCCAGGCTACCCCAAAAACCTCAGTTGGTTATAAATCAAACTTTTTTACTTTGTATCTGCCAGCAAAGTGATTTAAACATTTCCAAATACATGTAGTAAACAATGGATTACAATTGAATTTGTAAATATGAACAGCATTCGTCATTTCTTTATAAAAGCGTTTTATGTCTGCAATTTGTCTTCATTAAGCAACCATTTGTCGCTTCCTCCTGAAAACAACAATGGTGTTACCTGTTTCATCCTCCACGTGGTTTCTCACCCACATCCGCTCATCGCTCACCGTCACAGTCACTTCTTCCAGAGACGGGGGGAACTGTGCGACTGTGTCCACCAGCACTCTAAAAGACACAATTTTCATTTCATCTGAAAAACTGCTAAATATTTTCATTTTTGATCATTAAAACTACATAAATTACTTTAGGTAAAGTAAATTGACAACAATATTTATATACCTGGGCAGCACTCTGAACTTATTGATAAAGGTGTCCTTATTAAACACTGCTTGTAGACTCTCACTGTCCTGGTAAGACAAGTTGTGTGTCTTTAAAAGGTCTATGAGGGGAAAAAAAAGCAATAAGAGACCTTTTATAAAAATGCATTGCTAAGAAAAATTATCAATTTAAAGTAGTGTGAACTGTTTGGAGCAACACACTGTTACCATGTTTGCAATGGAGGGTGAAGGTTAGACGGTCGTTCTGCTCATCCAGCTCAATGTGACACTTTTCCACCGTTTTCTCAAGAGTTGCCAAAGATCTGAATACAGACTGTACGCTCTGATGAGCCCAGAAACAAAACAAATAAGAGAAAAACAATTCATGCAAGTGTGTCAGAACATTCACAAACTAATTTAAAAACAACATATCCTAACCACTTCTTTAAAAACTTTGACGTGTAATGTGATGCACGTTTCAGAATAGCCGTGTTTTGCCCTTTTATTATTATCTACAACTGCCAGAAGAAGGAAGCTAAGAGGTAAGCAACATTTTTACTCAGATAACCACAACATAAAAGTTGCTACATGGCAGAAAACACAGAACTTGAAATCAAGTAAACAGGTTTTAGCTCAAAAGCTTTGGTTTTGAAACAAATAAATTGTATGACGGTGACCAGTAAAGCATTTATAGATATTCCTAGTCTTAAAATTGGACAAGAAAAAGACAGGGGAATTCAAAAAGTTTGAAATAAATACAAGTATTTTAAAAGTTGTACCCATGTGGCAGTCAAAATGTCAAAGACGGGAAAAAATTAGATATTTTTTTCTAAAAGGGGATAAAAAGTTTAATGTGACCAATAATAGTAAGCTTGAACAGCCACACATAACAGGATCAGTGAAAGTTAAAAGCGGCTGATCAAAGCCAATCATATAAATGCCATATTCTTTTCATATAATCAAGTAAAAAAAAAAAACAACGTATGAACTGCTTCTTAAATTACAAACTATCAATCACTTAATTTGTAGAGAACCTACAGAATACCTAGAATACTGTAGAACACAAAGCATAGAAGACATATATAAACATGGGTTAAAACAATAAAAAGTCATCAAACACAAAAGAAAAAACAATCAAAAGACGAAGAAAATTGAAAAGGAAACTCTGTGGCTAGTACTTAGAGGAAACACTGCATAGCTTAAAAGATAGAAAGGGTAAAAATATACTAATAATAAACCATAAAAGCCGTAATATACGTAAAAGCAAAATAAGCCAAAAAAAATGCTTCTTTAATTTACATTTAAAAATCTCCACAGATGCAGAAACTCTCAGATCCTATGGTAAGTTATTCCACAAATGAGGACCACGATACTGTAAAGAGGCCTTGCCGTGAGTCCTGGTTCTCATCGTGGGTCTAGATCAAGGAGTCTGCAACCTTTACTGCTAACAGAGCCATTTGGTCCAGTTTCTTATTGATCAAAATCCAGCAAGAGTTGCAAAGTCTCATCTTACTGCATTAAAAAAAACCACTTATTTTTTGTGGCCAATAATCTATTAATTGATAAAATGTAGTTTTTAAATATTTATCATTATTGAATTATAACAGGGTTATATTATTCTGCATATAAAAAACTTTGACTTCTTTCACTTTTGCCAGCAGCACATCCAAGTTCCTTTCAAAATAAAACCTACTCTGTGTCAAATAAGATCCTTCTACTGCTACTTGTATTAATAATGCAAAAAAACCCAAGTCAAATATGATTTATATTTTTTTATCATTGTGGATGAATGCATAGATGGATGGAGAGTAGAATAAACCTTTTACCGTCCTTTGCTCATTTATATAAGATTAAAAATCCAAACATAAATGACAAAAATTACCTAAACAAATCAACCAAAACTACAAACCAACTATTTATTCAAATTAGCATTCTTTTCAAAGCCAAAAAGGCTCGATGCAGGGTTAAAAAAGTCGCATGTGGCTCGGGAACCTCAGGTTGCACACCGCCTGTGCAAATATAGTTAATACTTGCTAGAATTTATATCTCCCTGTGATAGCACTCATATTTACTTGCAAACATCATAAAAAGGATGTGAATGATCACAATCTGTTGTATTATGGGGCTACTGAGACTTCACCTTTTAGAATTATAATGCTTGTTTATATTTTTTCACACCGGAAACATTAAAACAACATAAGTCAGTGACAAAGAGCTTTGTTTGGCTCATTTTGGAAAAGAAATGTGATATACGAAACACATGTTGTTGTGAAAGTATTGCCAACAGACAATTTATATTTATTGTTAAACATATTTGAGCAAGCCAGAAGTCTTCTCTTCTACCTAAGGATACAAATTCTAGCAGAAATAACTACCTTGGCACGACATCCCTGGTCTAGTAAAAAAGAGCAGAACCTGAGGATCTGAGAGTTCCTATGGTTTGAAAGTAGTGAGGAGATCTAATAAATATGACTAAAACTAGGTGAATAAATGTGAATGTTAATGTACTTAATGAAGGGCAAAGAAAATAGCTTGAACTCATCTGATGAGTTTTAGGATTGTTTATCATGCAAAAATATAAGCAGATCCAGATTCAACAGTTTACAGCTTGAGAATCCACCTTTATTGCTATCTTGCAGCGGAAGTCTCTCCCGTTAGGAATGGAGTACCTGCACAAAACATGAACAGCTGTAACACGACCTGCATTAATGACATAATCCCTGACAGAATGGAGAGCGGAGCGTGCACCTGCTGAAGAAGAGTGGTGCGAACAGGAAGCATGCATATGCCGACCGAGAAGAGTTCACAGACCGCAGCGCCAGCTACAAGGGAGAGAAACATTCAAATCAACATCAGTCATCGACGCAAACCGTGCACCAACAGGAAGTAAGCAGAAATATACACATGGCAGGAGGAAGTGCTGGTGTTTCTGACAGCAAAAGCAGCTTACCCCGTCTTCCTGGGGCTCCACGTACAGCTCCTCACCGATGCGGGACAGAGAATGTATGGCTTTGGCCAACACTGATGGGTGGACGCATGCACGCAATTCAGGTAATATCAAAAGGCATTTTAATAGTTTAATTTTGTTTTAGTGAAAGAAAATTCGTGTTCTACCTTTCACGTTTCCTCCCGTCACGACACACTGCATCTCTACAAGCGAACTTTTCCGTCGAGTTAGCAAAAATGACTAAAAATGAGCCAAAACTAGCATCTTTGCAACACCATTAAGATAATTGAGTTTTTTTTTTAGTATGTTGAACGTACAACATAGATGCACCTTACAAACATATGCTTTTTTAGTTGGCTGAACTTCAAATGGTTTTTAAAAGGAGACTTTAAAACAGTTCAGCCAAACCTCACGTTGTTTACGGCGCCACAAGCTGCTTCCGCACAGTTGACCAATCAGGGAGCTGAATTTCAGAGGGCGTCGCTATTTTGGAGCGCATGCGCACTCAATTTTAAATGTGATTGTTTTTTGTAGTTATCCACACTTGCAGTTTTAGAGGATTCAAAATGTATATAATTTCTTTTAAAAAAAACAATAATTATTTTCTTCTCAGCTATTTAACAGACTTCAAAGCAACTTCATACTTCCTAAAAATAAAATTAAGGCAATGTGGGTTTAGGTGTTGGAAACAATTCAACACGATACGGATAGCTGCTTAACCTTAGTCTAGTCCACCACAACCACCCACTATGAACTGTCACTCCACATCAATTGCCACTTAACATCTTGTACATCAAATTTGTTCTTCTTGTCTATTTCTCTTGAGGTACCCATTCCTCCAAAACATATCACACTAAAGAGTAGAATAATATTTGCTCAGTCATTTAAAGTAAAACAAAAAAAAAAAATTGACCTGCTAAAGGGCTCTACCTCACAGAAAGTGCAGTATGTCTGGTTTGACCTTGTTCAAGCTTTAGGTGGTTACAGGTGATCCAGTTCTGTACCTTTTTTGTGTTATTACTGTGACTAGATTTCTTGTAAGAACTTGATAAGCTGCAGTTCTGCTGTAGCCTTGTAGATATCAGTCTGTGCATGTGCTCATTTTGGGATGACTGTGATGTCAGAAGTGTAGTCTGGAAAATATCATACCAGTGTTTTAAAGTAACTCTGCATCACTTTATTTTGTGTTTGTCCTTTTTATGCACATTTATTTCACATTGGAAAAGTCATTTGGCTGTTCTGAGGTTTATGTCCCTGGCTTAGCTAATAATAACTCACATTTTTTGCCGTTATTGACATTTAGATAAAATGAAAAAAGGGTAGAGATGAGATGGGGTTTTCCAAAAAGCTGACTTTTTATTGGTTCTTCTTCTGTCTAAAAGTAGCTACCGATCTTACAAAAACCTCACTGTAATTACTAGTTAAAGGCTAGAGTTGGGGAAAAATCATGCATGTGTAAGAGAGTCTAAGAGAAATGGGAAGGAAGGGCAAGTAACTAAACGTGAAGCGGACGGTCACAGAGGGAGAGTCACTGCGAAAGCAAAGTTATCTCACCTCACTGGTTTTTCGTGTTGGTCTGCTTCAGTGCATGAGATCCGAGGAACACTGTCGAGAACTACCTCTCTTCTCCTCACCGCTGACATTAGTGGACGCAAAAAGAAGAAGAGGTGGGACTAAAGCGATCGCCGTGGACATTGAGTGAAAGAGATGTAATGGATACAAGAAGACTGCCATCAGGAGGTACTGGCTATTTATGTTTTTAAACAAGAAAGAAGAACCACTTCGTCATAAAAACCAGAGGATTCTAAGTGGAGGAAAAGCAAAATAACTGGAAGGCGTCTACAAAATAAGTGACAGGACGTTCAGCTGACAATTTGCAAAGAGAAAGTGTAAGCATGATGGAAAAAAAAAACATAACATAACAAAGGGACTCAGTCCTAGCAGGGATTTTTCTCTATCAAAAAATTGTGATGTTTAAATTTCTTCTAACATGGTTTTCAGCTTCAACACATCAGAAGAAAGTTTCTAGTTTAGTTACTAGTTTAGTTACATGATTATTTATTTATATGCATGTTTTGATTACATCTAAATGTGATTATATATAGACCTTTTTGAGATGTCTCAGTCACATCAACAGACAGACTCGCAGGCCTTACTGCAGTCCATGCTTCAGAAAATGAAGCTCCAACCGGGATCAGAAGGATCCAATCAAACATTTGCCGTGGATGCTCCCACACCGGTGCAACGTCCACACGGGGTCAACACCAGCACAGTGTTTGGTTTCAGTGGAAGTGCTTTAAAAGAGTTTGGGTCCCCTACTGACTTTGGCTTCAACGGTAGAAAAGGGGCGCAACCAGGTCCTGGCTTTGAGGTGAGCAGTCCAGTTTCCTTACCTTCTTTTAACTTCAGTGCTGTTGGCAACAAGAGCAAGAGCTGGGTGTTGGAACACGCCACTCATCCTGGGGTCACCCCAGCTGGAACGCGGCATCTGTTTCCTGCAACATCACAGAAGGACATTGATCTCACTTCCTTTAAGTCCAATAATGGAGACACAAGCTCTTTTGGAAACTTTACAATGACTCAACCCTTCCTTCCTAATAAAGACACTGCTTTTAGTTTGAGATCCAATCAGACCACAGTTCAGGGTTTTACACCCAAGTCGTATGTGTGGTCCAAGAAGAGTCCTGATGCTGACAAAGACAACAAGGAACTGCACATGAGGAATGATGCAGGTTTGGACCAAAGTAAAGACTTGTTGTTTGTCTCAAACAACCAAAAACCAGCAGGCAGCAGGAGAAAACAAAGACCATCTGAGAATAATACAAAAAAAAGATGGACGCAGAAAATTAAAGAGAGGTTAAAGGACAAACATGGGAACAACGACAAAAAACCAAGAGAAGAGGGAATCACAACAGAAAAGATAACTGACCAAGGAACTCGGGTGAGTTGTATAAGTTATAAGTCCGAATTTCAAAATAAATCTTCGGATGGAAATTCGAGGATTTCTAATTTACAAATGTCAACCTCAAAACAGCGACAGGTGGAAGACGATCTCTTTAATACATCAAACACAGATGGGGAACCTGCTGTTTCTTCAGGCAGCATGTTTCCTGTAAAAACAGAGGACAGCACTACTGACAGCAGTTTCAGGTAATTGGTTAACTCTCCCAGAAAGTGCAAGGGGTTCTTGCTCCAGTAATACAGCATCGAAAACTGACAGTCTGTTTGCATTGCTACTCAAAAAACATCATCACAAAGATATGAAAGGAATTTGAGAACGTTTCAATGGCAATAAAGTTACTAAATTTTTTTTTCTCCCAATAATGGTCTTGGCTCAGATCAGTAGCTGACAGCATTTATAATCAGCTGCCTAGAGTCACTCTTTCAAACATGTGCTGCAAGCTTTTTTTCGTGGAAGCAAATAACCTTGTGTATGCAAACAGGATGCACAAATACAATGAGGCCAACCTGAAAAGCATGGTTCTTTGTCAGGGCGTTAGCTGTCAGCTGACGTTGGTATCCAAATGTCTGTTTTTTTTCTCAAAATTTTCACTGTTTCACACTGTTTTCATTTGTTTTGCATCAAGCAAAATGAACTTAAAGGGGCATTTTCTGTTTTTCCAGGTTCACCAGTGACTTTGAGATTGGCCTGGGATCATTTAGTCTGCTGGAGGAAATTGTCAAGGGTCAGGAGTGGGCAAAGTTCATTAATCCCAGCCTTACAACCACTTCAGCGCATCAAAGGCCATCAGTGGAGTCTGTATTCCTGCCCCAAAGTCAACCAGATTCTCACAAAAGTAATCAGTTACTGCAGGTCCTTAATCATACTGGAGACGGCAGGGACACTTGGAGTTCGAGGAGCACTAACTCATCACCAGCTCAAGGCTTTAGGATGCCACCTCAGACTTTCCCGCCTGTTTCCATGGATGCTTATGAAGGAAAGCAGTATGCTGTCCGAGAGGCTGAACATTCAGAAGCAATGGAAGATGATCATGGCAAATGTGCCCTGCAGTCTGCAGGAAGTGGAGCAAGAATGCATTTTAGGTCTTGTTACAGACCTTCATCTCAAACAGATGTGAGACGCTCATCACTCTATCTAATGAAACGACACAAACAATGTTTATAGATTCAACAATTGAAACGTAACTCTTCCTGTTAGCAGTCTGAAGATAATACGAACACATCCACCCTGATGAAAAAACTATATTCCAGTAGAAAGAGGCAGCATCAGCATCGGGTTGAGAAGATGATTGAAGGAGAAGAAACAGATGGAGGTCAGTGCAATTTAATCCTCGCCAGGATCGCAATCAAGCAAATATTTTCGGTTAATGCAAAGCTGCAGCAACACATAAAATCCACTTTCTGGCAATCCAAATATGGAATGATAGTTTTACAAAGATCTTTTATATTTTACTTCATTTAATGTCACTTGTTGCAGGATTCTTTATCTTTGTTGTTTTTTTTTTTTCTCCTTTCACAGCAGGGTCGGTGACATCTGGGAGCCAAACTAACTTTGCTATGATGGATTCAGGACACCCGCAAGATAACATGACAGCTTCTCATTCATTTTTTGCACCACGTGGTGTCCTCAGACACTCCAAGGACCACAGTACAGAAGCCTCAATGGAAATTGACACAAAAAGAGTGAGTCTAATCTCGTAAGGTGCCACCTAGTGGTGGGAAATTACAAAAAAAACCTTCTTCTACAATGTTACAAATTAACAAAAGACATTGTAAATACAAATTAATTTGTATTGTAATTTACAAATTAAAAAATATTGTGTATCTAAATGGATTTCCTCCCTACTCCAAAATCATTTGTAAAAAGAAAAGTTGCAGAAAATTGGAGATAAAACAAAGACTAGAGCCTTAAAAGCCGCATTACAAATCCAACGTAAAACATTGAAATGAAGACATTTGGTTGTTGCTTTTGTTGTTTTCTGTTCCTTCATTCATTCTGTCTATGTTTCAGAGGCGCGTTGAAGAAAACCGACGGGTTCATTTTGCAGAGGAAGTGGTGACTGTAACCTCAGATCTTTACCAAAATCTGATCGACTCAGAAGAGGAGGAGGAGGAATCATTTCCAGAGGAGGAGTCCGTCACTGAGCAGGAGTGTGAGGTGGAACAGCCGATGACAGAGGAGGTGGCGCCGGCCCGTCGACCTGAACGCTCTGGCTGGATAAAGAATCTGATTAGGAAGAATACCAGGAGGAAGCACAAGCAGTGACTTCACTTTTCCAAGTTTTTCATCTTAAACGAAAAGTCAGAAAACATGTAAGTTGCTGCAATTATGGTGCTCAGAATAATTTTCTCTGCTGTTTTTTTTTTTTAATATATTTTTGATGTGACAATTTGTAAAAAAAAGAAAATAATAATAACCAGCAGTGTGAGTCTAATTCTGAGAGATCTCAAACACATGGTCGTCTGTGGGGTGATTTAACTCCAAACTTTTTTTAAAAAGACATTTAAAAACAAGCTTTTAATTTTATAGAATACACTTCAACCTTTCTGTGAGGATTTCTTTGTGCCTTCAGAGACAGCTCTGCTAAATTAGTCAATTATTGCAGGTTCAATGTGCAAAAAAACTGCCATTCTTTGTGTTTGAAGACTGGATTTTATTTAGTGGGGACCGTGTGCACTGCAAGGGCTTTTGCCCGTTTTTAAGCATGGAGTTAATATTGTATGAATCTTTAATTTGTTTTTTCAGAAGTGAAAATGTTCTGCCTTCATCAGTTTAGTTCTGGAAAGCAGCAAACTATTCTTTTTCAGCTGCCTGTGTCATGATTCTGCACACTTCTTGTCTCCTGGTAATGAGGGTGCCACTTGAAAACGAACCCCGGCGAAGGAAACAGATGTAAGATGGAGATGGAGCATTTCATTAAAGCGACTCAGCATGCTGTGATGGACCGCTGCTCCTCCTCTTCCTTTCAGCTATTTGCTTACAGAGATTGCAGTGAGTCACCAAATGTATGGAGTGTTTTCATCAAGTGTTTCCACTTAAAACAATGCTAGCATTACTATTATAGCTCAAATTACTCATCACTTGTAAAAGAATATGCTTTGTGCTTCTGTAGACTTTCAATAGTGACATTATCTGACATTTGTAATTCACAAGGTTTGAGCAAATATTAAAGTTATTTTCACAAGTTTGTGGATGCGTTTTGATTCCTTTGGAGGCCGGTGAGAAGATTAGCCACATTTTACATTTCAGCACACAAATACATTGTAAAAATATAAGGAGAGAGCTTGGTAATTTGAAAGATTTAATATTAAAACAGAAAATGTGCATGAAATAAGTCATAAAAAATTTGTGGAAAGATTCTGTATGAATGGTTCAGTTGTTACCAGTTAAAGCAATCAAAAAAGACCCAGGTGCACATCATCACCCTGCAGCCAATCAGATTTCAGTATTGTTTCTGTTTCTCACTGTTTCTTATGGCTGTATATCAGCATCTTTGTTTTTTGGAGTAATACTGTAGATATTAAAGTTTTTACAGTTCTGCTCATCTTACTGTTGATGTGTTTTGTTCACACAAATTCAATTTCTGGAATATCTGAGTTAACACTTTAAAAATTAAAAAAATTCAAACAATAAAATTGAAGGAAAATTGCTCTCTCTGGACTTTTTTTTGGTTCAAAAGCCGCTTATTGTCATATAAAACTTACCAAGTGAAACTCTGTGATTAATCGTGATAAATCAAGATACAAAAGTGTGATTAATCTGGGGTTTTTTTGTAATTGATTGACAGTACTAGTTATAAGATAATGGTAAATTAACCACCCTAAGCATACATACTTTTTTCCCTCTTTGGCCTAAAACAAACAAATAATGGTAATGCAATATTACTTGCATTAATCAATTAATTAAAAAACTTTTTTGTAAGTCTATTTTTCTTAAATTAAAAACAATTTGATTTCTTTTAACAATAAAAGCTTAGAAATAAAAAAAGATTGTTTTTTTGTGACAGTGCAAATTGACACAATTGCTAAAAACCAGGCTTTTTAGAAAAACAACTTAAGTTGTTCTATAAGAGGAAGGGCAA
This sequence comes from Adrianichthys oophorus, assembly GCA_036245035.1. NCBI lineage: Eukaryota > Metazoa > Chordata > Actinopteri > Beloniformes > Adrianichthyidae > Adrianichthys > Adrianichthys oophorus. Next base: position 8,229,535 of record BSAI01000162.1, read on the forward strand.
TAAAGAGACATTTTTGAGCAGACTGATTTCTCTTTTTATTTATAAATTCACCTTTCTGACTTGATTTTGAGAATACTGAAGCTCGTACGGATTTCACTTCAAAATCAAAATGAAAACGCCACTTCCAACAGATCCTTTCTCTCTCCTAAACGCTATATTCAGACCACTTCCTTCAAGTGTTAATGTCGACAAAGTGAATTTTGACTTTAAAGTTCTTTGAAATTCTCCCCCCACCACATCAATTTACATCTTTTTATAAGATTGTTCGTTTTCTCCTGTAATATTTCTTGATGACTCTCAGAAGCACATGCAAGTCAGTGTGTCCCAAAGACCAGCCCTAAAACATAAACTCAAATTTCCATCATAAGATGCATAAATAATTTACAAATTCACTACTTAATAAACTATTTGTATGTACATTTGATTATTGCAACACGTTGACGCATGTGGTGGCCCATGGTCTGAAAAGTTAGGACATTCATCAGGTCATGTATTTTTACATGTGATTTTATTTTCCTTTAAGAAAATCAACATTAAAGCCTTTCAGTAGGCATCAGTTGAAGTTAAACAGACAAACGATCTAGAAAAAGAAAAAAGAAATATCACCTGCTGTTATTATCACCCAGTGTGTACGAATTTCATTCAATAGTCCAAGTTGAGCGTTCTCTCATCACATCGATAAGGTCCTGGTTCAAATCCTGGCTGGGACCTTTCTGTGTGCAGTTTGCATGTGCCATTTTTTGCTTATTGCGTTAATTTTTTCTGTGTTTTCTTTCGTTTCTGTGCAGGCTGACTGTGGCTCCGCCCATTCTCCTGTGGAACCTGCTAAGCAGTCACAGTGCCTGCAATTCAGCAATCAGAATCAGTATTAAGGAACTCTGCTAAAGCCTTCACTGTTGACTTGTTCTGTTCCCTGAGTTCCAGGTGCTTGTTCCAAATATGTTTTTTTGTAATAAAACCCCTTGGACTCTGCAACAAATGTGCTTGTGGTTCTTTCCTGCAACTGCCTGGGTTTCCTCTTGCTTTCTTAATCTTGACAGCATGTTCTCTCTGTGCATGTGTAAGTTTTCTCTAAGCACTCTAGCTTCCTTACAGTCCAAAATCCTGTGTCATAGGTTTCTGACTCTTAATTGTATCTAGTCTTAATTGTAAGCATGTATTGTTGCTTGTCTCTGTGTGGCCCTGAGAGGGGCTAGCAAGCAATCCAGGATGAGACCTGCCTTTGTCCAGCAGTAGCTGGGATAGGCTCTAGCATCCCCATGAACATGCAAGGGATTAAGCAGGTTTGGAAAATGGGCAGCTGGATAGTCCAAGTTGGTAAACAAGAACTATTGGTTCATTGTGTGTATATATATATATACATGAGATATTATACTGTTTCTTTTAGTTACATGCATCATCTGTGATTTTTACATTAGTGCACCAATGATTGTGGCAAACTTCTGCAGTTCCTGAGGGACCTTTGGCAGACTTCATCCTTTATATATCACAATCAGAACCATTATGGAGCAATACACTTCTGTTTTTGGTTTTCAGCCTATATTCAAGTTTAAAAGGTTTCAGAAATTGGGTTAAAAAAAAAAGAATCCCTTGATCTGTATAAATTCAAAGACCTTTAAGAATCGTCCAGTACAAGAGCAAGGGGAAAAACTGAAAAAAAGAATATTTACTGTAGTCCATTAGTGTTTACAGAAGCATCTGCTTTGTCACAGCAGCAGTGAGTGCACTAAAGGACTCATTTGTTAGCACTCGGAGATGTTTGTCTTTTTCTTCCTCTAAAAGACAAACTCACAGGAAATAACAGGGATTTTACAAAAAGTATGGACTTCAACACTTTATTTGAGAATGCAGGCAAATGTTCATGTGTCCACATTTACAATAGGAAATATAATAATAAAAAATTCCCAACATCCAAGATGTTTTTCCCCATCATTTTAACATCAAAGTATAGCTTTATTTAAAAAAAAAAAAAAAAAAAGAAACTGCTCAACATAAAACCAAGGTTTTTTAACTTTTGTTTTTTTCCCCTCCTTTGAAATTCTGCTCTGTTCGTAGAACCACCACTTCCCGCAGAGGAATCCTCGCCTAGAAACTGGAACCATAAACACGCATTGCCCGTGATAATCACTTCATGTTTCATTCTTCTAAATGTTCACACACCCATCATCCAGACAATCCTTGCATGTATTTGTAAACTAAAACTGACTATATCACCTTTCTAAAAAAAACATACAGTAGAAACGTCTTAGCGATCCGAAAGAAGGTGTTTCTTCCATTCTGTCAAACTTCGGCTGTGTCAGTCAGAGATGGACAGTGAAATGGCTCCGGAGTCGCAGGAGCTCTTCATTCCCTCCTTGAGTGATGGCTTGCTATCTGAACTGGGAGATGTTTCTATCTCAGCCTCTGACACCTGGATGAACAACAATCATCATGAACCCAAAGGAGGAATTTACTAAATTCAATTTTATGAGAAATAAATAGATCACCTCTTCAAACTTCTTGGCTTTGTACTGCTTTGCTCCTTTCAGAAAGTTTAGTAAGATGATATCACAGATGACCGTCCCCTGTCGGCACACACAAAAAGGGTGAAGGAGCTGACAGAGACAAGAACATCCAAAATCAGCTCATTTCAGAACCGCATACCAGTCCGATAGATGTAAATGCAGCAACTAAGTTGATCAGTGTTGGGACTGTGCTGAACTTTCCAGCCTGGAAGACAAATAAACATTTACATTCTTACAGAAATTGACTCTTCAAAAATATTCCATGGGCACTACAAGACTTTAAACCATTTAACAAACAAACCATTTAACTCTACAGGAAATAAGTTTATGTCCTATATTTTATTGAAAAGACTGGAACCACTTCAATGCTTCAGGAAATGAGGCCACCTCTTCATACAAGCATCTCTTATCCCAGCGGTCTGCAACCTTCAACGCCTAAAGAGCCATTTGGGTCGATTTTTTACTGACCGCAACCAAGTAGGAGCCACAAAGTCTTACTTCACCCTTTAGAAAAATGAGACACTGATTTGTATTTATGCTATTGTTACTATTTTGATTTAAACAAATATGTACTGTTGCTTTGGGCATAAAAATCTTCCTTAAAATCTAGTGTGGTAAAGTGAACAAAAATGTGTCAAAAGGTTTTAGTTCAACTTGTGATATGTACTGTCCTTCAACTGTTTGTGAATGAGTTGAATAAAGTTTGAGTTATTATATACCTTTTTCTTAAACGTTCTACGTACTTACTTTTTACTTTACAGAAACTTTTAAAAATAATTACAAAAATGTATATTTTGCTTTAACCAAAGAGCCACATGTGGCTCCAGAGCCTCTTAGCCCAACATGGATGAAAAGATATAATTCCCTAATTTAAAAAAATGCTTCTTAATAAGCTTTTCAACAGCATTTTGCTCAATAAATCTGCAAAAAGCAAAGACTAGCCTTATTCTGTTAATGAAACATGTTGATTATAAGGATGCCAGTTCACATTGTAAGGTTATTTCTTGCTTCGTTTTAAACCAGCCTCTTTTTCAAAACTCACACCCTCACAAGTGTATAACATTAAACAAACATTCAGCTGCATTGAAATCTATTACATTTAGTTTTTTAGCTAATGTTTGCAATCTTTTTTCCCACATTTGGTATAAAAAGCTGTAAATTTCAATAAAAAAAAAACACTTTTTTTTTCATTAATGTGCACGTTCAACAACTCACATTTCCAGTAACCATGACATCAAACCGGATAGCAAAGGCTTTGTGAAGACTCCTGAATTCTGTCCCGTTCTCTGTCTTGTAATATTTGGCAAATCTGGATATTAAGATTTTAAAAAATGGCCCAAAGAATTAAAAAAGTCACAGAAACACTTTTTTCAAGAGAAATCATACATAAACAAGAAAACATCCCTCAGATTTTACCTAAAGTTGTAACCCTGGGAGACCTTGTTTTTCATGAAAGGGGCATCCAGTCTTGTGAAGGAGTACTTGGGGACACACAGTTCAATATCTCTGTCAAAGTTACACTTCCATTCAATATTTATTCCTATTTCCCCACCCTGTGAAGAGAAAAATACATGACAGAAAAGTACATATGACACTTGGTTGTAATTAAGACAAACTTCAGTGTTCAACATAGACATTTAAGACATCTGTCTTGTCTAACGTTTGTTGTTAGTGTTGTAAATTAGATTGTGAGTTGCACCAAAAAAGCTTAAAAATGTATTTGCTAAAGAGACAATTTAGAATCATTTTCATTTGCTTCCTTGCTGTAATGTTTTATTCTCTGTCATTCTGTTCTGTTGTAAAGGAGAAAAACAGAGGCTCCCAAAATTGAGGGGGTTTGTGTCAAACGGGCTGCACGGTGGTGTGGTGGTTAGCGCTAGGGGTGCCACAATTCTCCATGGAAAACCGAACCGTGTGTTCCACCATAAAACCGAATCGTGGGGAAAGTGAACTGTTGCATCTTTAATGCATATCGATATGTCTGCATTGAAATGTAATATTTATTGTTGTATTACATTAAACCTGGTTTAGTATGAGCCAACTGAAAGGTTTTTCTTTAATGCTTATAAGCAAATTAAAAATATATATTTTTCCTAAGTACTTTTTGTTGTAGTTTCGTTATACACAAATCAAAATTGAACCGAAACAAAACCGTGACCCAAAAATCAAGGTTTGAACCTAATCATGGGGACAGGAATTGTTGCATACCTAATAGCGCTCTGGCCTCACAGTCAGAGGACCGTGGTTCAAATCCCAGTTGGGACCTTTCTATGCAGAGTTTGCATGTTCTCCTAGTGCATGAGGATTTTTTCAAGAACTCCAGCTTCCTCCCACAGTTCAAAGACATGCTTTAATGGGTTAAAAGGGGATTCTCAGCGTGTGAGTGATTGCATGACCCTGCAACAGACTGGTGACCTGTTCAAGGTGTACCCCGCCTTTGTCCAATAGCAGCAGCCCAGTGGCCCCGAAAGGGATTTAGAAGGTTAAGAAGATGGGTTTGTATCAACGTCCTTTAGTAAAAAGGAGGAGCATCCAGTCAAACACTTCAAAAGAGGGGAAAAAAAATGGGCGTAGGACAATGAAGGGGTGGAAAATAGAGAATATGAAAAATATTATTTGGTCATTTAAACTGTCAAAGCTATGTTTAGCTAGACTCTATTGATGTCCAGATCTTAAGACAGGACTGCATCAGGAAGTGTTGTCATTTTTTAACTGCTGATTAAAACTGTGCTCAAACAGGGTTTTGCACAAAAACAAATATAACTTCACTGAGTGCAAAAGAAGCTTCAAGTTAGCAATATTTGAAATGCACTAAAGCCTTCCACATCCCAACTTCCTTTGGAATGAGTAGTAATCCTGAAAAGCAGGAATCTCCTTTTTTACCCATTATTTTCTATCTTCGTTTGACTAAAGATTTACACAATACATTTCCTGATCATTATTTGGGTCGATATGGTAACCATTGTCCTTCTTTAGCATTTCCATAACCAAACAGATTCGACTATTCTTACACTGTAGCCATTGTTGCGATTTCTATAATTGACAATAAATCAACGTTTTTAGTCCAGAGAATGAATGAAAAGAAAAAGGTGAAAACCATCTTTGTCAGGGACGCTAGATCCTGCCCAGTGTAGTTCAGCACATCTCCCACCCGAAAGATGGGGCAGAAAGGGTCGTGCTCCGGATGGTAGACACAGTTCTTGATCATGGTGGATGTCATTGAAGAAGGGAAATTTCCCCTGAAACAGAACACGTTTAATGAGTGCACATCAAGGCTGCACAGTCCTGCTACACTCTTCTTGTTTTCCAGCCGTCCCCACACGAATAGTTAGTGATCAAGTGTAATCTGAATCAATTGATTCAGGTAGAAGCAGGAAGGGCAGGAATGCTGGAGAACAAAGAGGATAGTAACTCTTGAAGACCAGCACTGAGCATCCACGAGTGTCAGTTAGACCTGAATGTGACCCACCTGGTGACGTTAAAAAGGGGGAAACGAATGCTATTTTTGATGAGGATGGTGAAGTTTTTCACATCTAGTGTCGTTGAGCTGTGAACAGTTTTGAAGATTGTTTAGACTCCTAAGTCCAAAATCAGGTTTGGCTCATTGTTGAGTTTATTTTAAATCTTACTTAGTAACATGGTCATTCTCAGCTGGACACCATCCTTCAATTTCACAGCGACCCCCAGACTCATTACGGCAAACACCTGTGATTACTCCTATAGGAAAATAAACACAAAAAGAGTCTTGTGTTAAACATTTGAGTCATGAATGAAAAGTTTAACATCAAAAATGTATTTTATTGACTGATTTTTTAAGATTTTTTTGCTTTTATATTCAAGTCTCAAAAAATAGGAAGGAAAATTGCTGAAAGTCTTCCATATTTTGATGAAACAATTCCTTATATTTAAAAAAAAAACGTTTGATTCAAAACACCGAAGTGTCAATTTAGTGCCACTTTTCACCAAAAAATATTTTTCATCTGAATTTCTCATTCCTTTGAATAACAGCTGAGAATTTGGAGTAACATTTTCAGACAAACAGTTCACCTATAATGCTGTCATAGCTGTGGATTAAAAGAGACTCACCGTTGGACAGCAGGGTGTTTTTATGCACATAACAGTCTGCATTTGTGCTACAGTTGAACTTTGGCTGAGACTGAAACACACAAGCAAACCATAAATCCATGCTTGAAGTTTAAATCTTTTTTGAATAATTTAAAATTATAATTGAAGATTTTAAGATAAAATATGAAGCATCTTCACCTGGACTTGATATTTATTACTATTATTTTTTAAACTGGTAAAGTTTAGAACTAAAATTCAGAATTCCAAAAATCTCAACAACAAAAAAATCCACAATTTTGCTTGAAGACAAGTAACAAGGTAGCGTGTTTTCACCTCTGCACATCGACCTTGAAACTGGTCCTCAGTGACAATGATTCTGGTCATGATGCAGAAAATTCCAGAACCCTATACCACAATAAAACATCCATCCAAACACACATATTAGTTTAAGTTCGGACGGATTCAAGATGTGAGATTTAGAAATTCACAACAAAAGACATGTAAACATTTTGCAAACAGCATAAAGTAGCGATAAAAACAAATCTAGTAAACTTTAAATTGTTGAAACTTTAAGAAAATAAAAGAACTGCTGTCAGCTGTTAATTTATGAATTTCTGACTCATATTACACATAATTTTTGTGCATTTATCTATCTTTGTTTGTGTATACTGTACTGTCATGCTGGCTTGAAAACAGACAGGTTTGGGAACAGAAAAACAACCAAAAAAAATGTAATCATAGGTTACTTTTTATCTTTTAAGGATGTAGATAGACGCTTCCCACACCCCACAAACAACCATCATGAAGAAGGAACTGAGCATTAAGAGACACTCTAAAATCAGGAGTCCTCTAGGAGAGTCCATTTGCCACCTCATTAGTTTTATTTTCTTAAAATGTTTCTGAAGATAACTGACCTGAGGAGGATAGACATAGTCGGCCACATCCATGACATGATTGTTCAGAAGACCAAAGCCTTTAACTTTAGTCATCACAGAGGACTCAATGCCGGTGTCAATGACCTGATAAGCCTTCTCGTGGATGAAAACCCAACTGCAAAGGTGCCAAGAAAAAAGTAAAAGAACAGATTGAGTTCAGTCACATTTAAAAAAAAAAACATTATTTTAGCTTGATTTCTTCTATATCACTCAGAAACAATAGAATCACTCACCCAACAAAATATGCGATGATGATCAGTTGTACGATCCGGTTGATGATCCCCACAGACCAGCTCTTCACCACCACAGACTTGGTGGTCTCGTATGTGAAGAAGCCAGTAAAGAAGCCCCACGCCAGCGATGTCATGGCTTCTTGTGTGGAACTACTTTCCTCACTTCAACAGGTTTGTCTTCAGTCTGGGATGGGAGATGTTTGAAGATGAACTCTCACAAAAGATTCTTCTGTTTGTCTCTGGTGGTGTGGCCGGTCTGTTTGTTTGCTCCTTTGCATATTTAATGACTGAAAGTCCACTGTCTCTCTCCGCTCACTGTCACTGAACTATTGGTTCATGAAAACAAAGTGGACCTCCTCCTCTTTAGGCAGATGGACTGGAGGAAGATGTCTTTCTCTTTTTCACAACAATTCCCCAGCTCCCATGCCTTTTTCTGCATCTCTATCATGATCTGAAAACAAACTAAACATATAACCATTTAGGCAGATACCAATCAACATCTCAAAAATCCCCTCTCATTTCTCATCTGTGGTTTTCTTCTATTTTTCATCAGTTGATTTAGCTTTGATATTAAAAGAAGAATATCTTTAAACCTAAAGTCCTGTCAATTGCCACGCATATAATTTGTTCTCCACATTTGGTCCATCCCCTGGGAGAGCTGCAGTCACAGCAGCGCTCGGGAACCATTTGGCAGTTCAACCCGCCAACCAAAACCCCTTAATGCTAAGTGTCAAGCAGGGAGGCATCAGGTCCCATTTTTAGAGTCTTTGGTATAACTCGACTGTGATTTGAACTCACGATTTAAATAAACTGGTAAATGATTATTACCTGATTTGATCAAGTTGAAACTTCATCAGAAAATGTGGAATTTCTGATTTATTTTTGTCTAGGATTTGCTTAATCAGGTTTGATAGCAAATTAAAGAAAATCCAGCAGTTGAATTAAAAAACAAGATATTAATTAGCCCATTTTTTTTTTTTACTAAAGAAACAACAAAAAAAGGACACACCATTTCATTAGGACATCAAACAGCAGTCAAAAACATAACCCAAGATTTTGTTAAACCCAATTGTTAGTCTTTCAATAAATGCCAGATTCTTTTAATAGTTGCTTCCATGTTTTAAAAAAAAAATAATTAAAATTTTTTTAAAACTAAAGTTTGTCGTAACTCCTAAAATCGGAGATTGAAAAATAGTTCAAAAATCAATGAGTGGACACTACAAATTATAAACATGAAAAGCTTAAAGTATTTATGATATTATTTTATAATATTAGGATTACATTACATGAAAAAAATATGATTTGGGGTATTAAGACATAAGACAAAGTAGATCAAATTAAACACAAACTTTAAAAGCTAAGTTTTATATTTTGGACCTCTTTTTATATGACTAAATACATATTTTAGAAAGTCTACTATAACATATAGACATATTTTTTACATTTTTATTGGAAAACAGGGTTTCTTGGAAATGTCATTAAGGAGTCTAGAAAATGTCCCCTTTTGAAGTGCAGGCACTCCAAAGCTAAATACTTGATTTGTCTCCTTAGATCATCACATTATCATCACATTTCTGTCCATTAGCTCCATGGAAACGATTCTAATTCCATTCCTGAAAAGGCCTCTGAGGGAGCCGCATCCAAATGCACTGTAAAAAATTACACACGGTGGCAACATGGACAGCAGTAATTGCAACATTTGATCTGAGCCTTTCCCTGGACCAGCAGCATTACGGCCTCTCACACTGGAAGATAATGCAATATGTAACAGTGCGTTATGGGTGTGCACACAAACATGCACAGATGTACTTAGACAGTATGTCATTTCTTAAGTGGCTCCATTATGTTTGTGGGCAGTTAATGGTAACATGACCAAAATCCCATGTGCTCTGAACATGTGCACTGAGGCACGACCCCTAAAAGGTTAATGCAACTGCAATATTCATGCACGCTTCGCATTCTGAATGCACTCATGTTGTCACATTGTGAAAAATAAAAGAGAATTATGAATACCAGCAGACTGACAATACCAAAAACTGACTAAGCGAACAAAAAAATCATTACAATCCTAGAAAATCAAATTATAATGGAGATATTTTTAGGCAAATTGACCAAACAGCTACAAATTGAGATTTGTTGTGATTAACCAAAGATAAATAAAAAAAAACTAGAGTAGCTTTATTATTTATTATTATTTAATTTTTAAAAATAAATCTACATGTAATTTAAGCTTATTCTAATTATAAACCACTCTTAATATAGTTTTTCTGAAATGTTAAACTTATAATTAATAATACTTTTTTTTACTATAATAGTAACTACAAACATTTTTTTTTTAAAGTGGAAGCATTTGTTTTTCATTGCCAAAAAACCACAACGGAGGGATGGGGGAGCCACATGTGGCTCCAGAGCCTCAGATTGGAGACCCCGTTCTAGAGGTTTAGTGCGGTTCTTCGTTGGATTTGCATTAAACCTTCTATAGGCAGAAACTAGTGCAAATTTATGACAACTTTTCAGTTCTTATAGTTCTGGATTTAAACTTCCCATTAAGACTGGTTTTAGCTTTAATGCACTCTCAACAATTTGCAGCTGGCTTAAAAACTCACATTTCCTGTAAAAACTGAAGCGACATGGACGAGCCTCCCTCCACCTCCCATATCAGGGTGGAGGACTTTCCCACTTAAGAAATGAGGAAGCTCTTTGGTAAAATCAAATAACAATGAACCCATTTCAGTAAGGCAGTTCCTTCAACTAGTTTTGATCTCAGCATCTACAAGGAAAACAGAGAACATGTACCAAAGGGGAAAAAGTTAAGGTTTATTGAAAATTATTTATGTCAACCTGAAAACACAGCGTAGCAAAACACACAAAATGGTTTTTTAAAAGCACTATACAAAATGGAGGAGGGGAAAAAAAAAGTCAGCTACTCTGCATTATTCACAAGACATAATCGGTGGCTTACAGTCCTTCATGCTGCTTCAGTAAGAGCAGTTCCCATGGGCTCAATGAAAAGAACATCTTAATAATTCAAGTGAAGCAGAAGAACCCATCGTTTCATTGACCTGCGAGTGGGGTGCCTGCTCGTATATCAATGAGGAGATGCCTTTCCTTATTCAGACACAATTTAGAGGGTTTTCTTAAATCTAAACAAAAAGAAAAATATATATAACTCAAATTTGTTGACTTGTCTGAAATGAAAAGTATAAATTGTTGGTCCTTGTTGTTTTGGGTCTTTGATGTGTTTAATCAGACTCTTCCTCCGAGTCTGCAGGTGTTGACACAGCCTCTTCTTCCTCATCATCGGACTCCTGTTCAAAACACAAAGTTACCATTTTTCATTTTAAAGACTTGTAAATAAATGTTGACATCACATAAAGTCAGGTTTTAGAAGCCTCCTTAGTGCCAGTATTCCAAAAACAAATGCTGTATTTGATTTCTTTATTTTCATCAGTTTGCTTTACAAATAAACAGCTTATTTCACAACATTTGCCCTTTTCAACATGTTCAGCGATACTTTTATCTCTGTGGCCCATTTTGACAACTTTCTGTCCCGCAATAGTTTGAGAAAGTTTAAGATAAAAGGGCCTTTTTTTAAAATATTCTTTCCATTGAAATATGAAAAATACAAAGTTCAGGAGGAGTACGAATGCCGACGATCGGCTTCTCCTCCATGATGGTTTAAGACTTTAGCCGCTGTTTGCACCATCAACACATCAATACCAAATCTAAGCTCCTGAGTGGTTGACAAGATGGAAAACTCCTAAGAATTCTGGAAACAATGTGCCAGATGGAACACGTCAGAATTTTTTGAAGCTCTACGCCTCCGTAGAAAGTGTCTCTATCAAACAAAAAAGCACTCTTGTGAAATGTCGGTCTTTACTCTGTTTTTGAAGGTTTAAATATATAAAGTGCTGGTTTAAATAAATAGTCTCAACTGAGTATAGAAACAAAAATACCTCAACCTATTCATAAGAAAGACAAATAGTTTTTTTTTTTTTTTTTAACCCAATGAGTTTCAAAACGTTTTAATTTGAAATCCATGTCTCATTGTAAAAGAAAAACTGGCTTAGATGAAACTTTCCAATCATAAATGTCTGCGGAAAATGATAATTATCCTGATGGTAATTTCATAATCCAGTCATTACTCAGTCTGCCTTTGAGAACTGAATGCACACACACATACAGATATAATTAAAGAAAGCAGCTAATGTAAGAAAATAACTGTAATTCCCTTTGGGGAGACGTTCATATTTCATTCATACTTGTATTAATGACAGGAGATTCAGTGGCGTCAAGTCTTCTCAGAGCATTAGACCGATTTTCAATTTAGACTCAGTGAAGGCCGATCTGTGTGTGTAAATGATGCTTTACTTGTTATTTAAGGGTGTTTATTTTATTAAATTTAAGTATAACTGTGGCTGCTGCACTTTAAAAAGTTAACCTTTGTGACAGCGACCATAACTGTACCTTCTTCCTCTTGGACTTGCTCTTGTGGTCGGAGTCTGAAGAACTCTCCTCGCTGGTCTCAATGAACTCTTTGCTCTTGAAGCTGTCGTTTCCTCCTCGATCCTTGTCCTTGTCTCCTCCAGCAGACTTCCTCTTCTTCTCTTCCTTTTTGCTTGGAGACTTTTTACTCTCTCTAGCAAGAAAAGGAGAAAGCAAAGAATTATTTTAAGTTAAACACAGTTGTATGAGGAAGGAAAAAGAAGACAAAAATCAAAGATGAGTAAGCTTTACTTTTTGGTACTTGAAGTTGCTCCTCCACCACTCTCTTTGTACTCCTTCTTTGCTTTGTCATACTGTCGTTTCGCCTCCCCTGCCTTTGTTTCCCACTCCTGAGAGACAGTTTTCAAAGCTTAGTCAATCATTACTCTGTAATGAGTTCTTCCCCACAACATCAACACAATTTACATCAACAATTAAAAAATAGTGTTTTTTAAAAAAACCCACAAAGGTCTGAGGATTTAGACTGAATACATTCCCTCGTCTCACCTCCTTTTCATCTTTGCCCAGCTGCCTCCACATTTCTCCTGCCTTCTTAGAGATTTCGGTGATGGAGATCCCGGGGTTCTCCGCCTTGATTCTTTCTCGGCTGGAGTTCAGCCACAGCATATAGGCGCTCATGGGCCTCTTAGGGCCGCCAGCATCCTTTTGCTTCTTCTGTTCACATCCACAAGAAAAAGGGGTTTAATAAGCAGATAAGTCACAGCAGCCAAAAAGAAAGAAAAAAAAAAACCCACAATTCACACTGGAATATGTCGCACTTTTGGGAGACATTTTTTTACAAAATACGAGACCCAGAACAAACATTTCAACTTGAAGGGTTGAATAGTTACGAATATATTAAAATGCAATATATACAATATAATTACAATAGACTGAATTTAAGCACACTTCACTATCACAACTCATAGATGCTTATTTAGCTTCATGAAACATAGGAGGCATCTATTATTATTAATAATCTATTATTATTAATTTTGACAACTATTCAGATAACCATAGCATTACGAACATGCCAACAAGTCAAGTAAACTCTTCATGTCACTTTAAATGACTAAATCAATAGAATTCTTAATCCTTGGTGTCAATTTTGAACAATTCCACCAAGCCTGGTATAAGACCGAGTGGCGCTGCTTCTTCTGCATTGTTGTCAGCAGCTTATACTGATATACACTCCAACAGTGCCCTCCAGTGGTTGTTAGTGGGAAAATAGCGAACACATGAGCCTATTTGTTTAAAAAAATATATTTATATATTTATTTAAAATTTTATATTTTTTTTCACAAAAAAAGTAGCACCCACTGCCAAACTGTGCAAAAAAAAAAAAAACGCCCCGCAAATTATACTCAAAAAAACACAGTACTTTCTCTAGCTTTTCTCTGACCTCTTTGCGTGGCTTCCTTTCTTTCCTTTCTTTTTTCTCCTTGACCACTTTCTTGGCCTTCTTTTTCTTTGAGCTTTCATCTTCACTGTCATCTCCTTCATCACTGCTGTCGCTTGCACTGGCATTGCTGTCGTACCTGCCAGAAAGACAAAACCATCAGTTAGGATGAAACAATTAAAAAGTATGTACATACCTTTTCCAAAAAATTAGAATAGTGTAAAAAAAGTGTCTTCACTTCCATAATTTCCATAAAAAAAGAAAAAACTTCCATAAAATAAAAATTCTATGAGATTAGTGGATGAGATAAGAATCTATGAGAGGTTTTACGGCCGTAAAACATCTGTAATTCTTCTTCAGAGATTCAGTCTTTTGCAAGTTATTTTTGGAATGTTTCCACGGGATAAAGGACGGAACACTGCATTTTAGTTTTTTGGAAAGGGTCTGCACGGAGTGGCTTGCAGAAATATTCATATTCCCTGAACTTCCCGACATTTTCCCACATTATGACCACAAACACAAATATATTTTATTGGAATTTCATGTCAAAGACCAACACAAAGTGACACAATTGTGGTTGAAAAAAAATTATACAAGAGTTTTTTTGTTTTTTTTTTACAAATAAAAATAAAAAGTGTATTGTGCAAAAGTATTCAGCCCCATGAGTCAATAAAAACTTTGTAGTAGAACCCCCTTTTGCTGCAATTCCAGCTGCAAGTCTTTAGGGGTTTGTCTCTACCACCTTTGCTCATCTAGAGACTGAAATCTTTTCCCATTCTTCATGGCAAAACAATTCAATCTGAGTCAGATTAGATGGAGAGCATTTGTGAACAGCAGTTTTCAGATCTCGCCACAGATTCTCGATTGGATTTAGGTCTGGACTTGGACTGGACCATTCCAACACATGAATACGTTTCATTGAAGTCATTCCATTGTAGCTTTGGTTTATGTTTAGGGTGGTTGTCCTGTTGGAAGGTGAATCTCCGCCCCAGTCTCAAGTGTTGTTCAGACTTCAACAGGTTTTCCTCCAATACTGCTCTGTATTTGACTCCATCCATCTTCCCATCAACTCTAACCAGATTCCCTCTCCCTGCTGAAGAGAAGTAGCCCCAGAGCATGATGCTGCCACCACCATGTTTGACAGTGGGTATGGTGTGTTCAGAGTGATGTGCACTGTTAGATTCCCCCCACACACAGCGCTTTGCATTTAGGCCAAAAAGTTCCATTTTGATCTCATCTGACCAGAGCACCTTCTTCCACACGTTTGCTGGTCACTCACATGGCTTATGGCAAACTTCTTGTAGTTTTCTTTTACCAAAGGCTTTCTTGTTGCCACTCTTTCATAAAGTCCAGATGTGTGCAGTGCATGACTGATCGTTGTCGTATGGACAGATCCTCCCACCTGAGCTGTAGATCTCTGCAGTTCATCCAGAGTCACCATTGGCCTCCTGGCTGCATCTCTGATCAGTGCTCTACTTGTTTGTACTTTTTCTAGCCTAAACCTGCTTTAAATTTCTTCACAACTTTGTCCCTGACCTGTCTGACACTTCATGATGCTGTTTTCTCCCCAATATTCTCTTGACAAACCACAGAGACCGTCACAAAACAGCTGGATTTGTATACTGAGATTAAATTACACACAGGTGGATTCTATTAAGTCATTAAGTCAACATTTGATCAGTCACCAATCAACAAACAACTTCTGAAGGGAATTGGATGCACTCAGAGAAAAGGGGGCTGAATACCTTTGCACACTTAACTTTACAGTTTTTTATTTGTAAAAAAAATGGAGCTCTTGTATAATTTTCTTCCCACTTCACAATTGTGTCCCACTTTGTGTTGGTCTTTCACATAAAATTCCAATAAAATATATTTATGTGTGTGGTCATAAGGTAAGAAGATGTGGAGAAGTTCAAGGGGTACGAATACTTTTGAAAGCCACTCTATGTATTGATACACAAAAATAAAAAAATCTTGAGTCACTTACTCTTCTGCTATGTCATCATCCTCCTCTCCTGGGTTGAAAGACTCATCTACAGAGATAATAAATGAGAAGGTCAAACCAGATGTAATTCTCAGCAAGCTGCTGCTGTTCTTCTTGTTCTGAGTCTAACTCACCACTTTCAGCATCCGACTCGTCGCTGTCGTTGCCCTCCTCCCTGATCTTGCCTTCAGCCTTCATTCTCTCCAAATAGGCATCATGTTGGTCTTCATCCGAGTCGCTGTACTCGTCAATTTTACCTTTCATGCCCTGAAAATAAGCTGCACTGTCAATAAAACCCTCCACCACAACAGAGTATAAAACTAGTTTAGCATTTTTGCTTAAACCTCACCTTCAAACAGATCATTGCCCTAAACAAATTTACAAAATTATTTTCAAATATATCTATATATATTTATATATATAAGACAATTAAGAAAAAAATTGTTAGCCAATTAGAGGACAACACGTGAAACAAGACAGATTAATCAGTGAAGTCTTTTGTTCAATAAGTTAGTGTTGACTTTCATGTGTTCATGGGAAATCCTGCACTGAATGCTCTTCTGTTTACAGCATCACAGCTTTCTCTTTTAAAGTCAGGAGGTTAAACTCCACTGTGGCTTAACGCAAAGAGTTGAATCATGTTTACCACAGTAAAGCTCCTGTCATCTGCTGCTACCTTACTCACTCCAATCCATCAACATTCACATCAACCAGTGGACGGGAATGGCAAAGGCAACAGCCATGAAAACACCAACAGGAAATGGAGAGCAAAACCATTTAATCCGTTTGACCTCTTCGGCTGACCCCATCACCATAGCAAACAATGGCTCTGCTACAAGCAAAATTGTCTGTACGTAAAGAGTGTGATCGGATTTGATCGTGTTGGCTGCACATTGCGTCAGAATGACGATCGTGTGTGGCGTCGCAGAAAGCCCCAAAGAAGCAAATCAGTCAGCAAGTTGCAAACAAACACACACACAATTATCGCAGACCCAACGTCTCCCCATGATTAGTCCATAAGTCACTCAATATTTCACCATTTCAACCCCAAAAACAAAACCAAAAGAACATTAAAATTTAAATCAAGATTACTGATGACAATCCTTGTAACACACGCCAGCAGCACACCATGCAACCAGACATGATTCCACACAGAAAAACCAAGAGCTTCTAGTCTACATATGACGCCCATGACCATACCCACCTTCTTCTACAGGGGTACAAGAGCATATAAAGAGGGGCAATAAGAATCCACATCTGACATGAAAGTCTATGAAAATCTTTTTCTTACAGTGAGAGTGCAGATTGACATGTTACCTCTTTGAACCCTCTGTTCTTGATGTTGAGTTTTTTGGCGTTGACAAAGTCAAATAGTTTGCCATACTCTTCTCTGAAAAGTAAAGAAGCATGAGGGTAACCCTGTGGTCTGTGTTTTGATTACAGTAGACTGAGACAGATCCACCACTACAATACTACAAATCTGCTATTATTGTTTAAAAAGCAGCCAAACATGTCTCACCTCTCAATGCTGCTAAAAGTATACTGATTCCCTTGTTTGGTCTCAATCTCAAAGTCAAAAGAACGTGTAGTGGTGGTCCCTCTGGCAAAATTAACACAGGAGATCTCTTCAAAACGGAGGTGGACAGGAGGTTTGTGGACGTAGATGAAGCCTCTCTCCAGAGGATAGAGGAGGCCTGAAGAAGCCTTGTATGAACAGGTGATGCACTGAGCCCCAGAGTGGCTAGAGAAGATAGAGCGTACAGAGTTTTATGAGATGTTCTTAGATGGTAAGGTTTTTTGCGTGTGAAATGCTTACCCCTGGAAGTTTCCTGGAACAGTAATCTTGCGGTTGACCAGAGCCTTCATTACCCGGCTGACCACCTCATAGAGAGACCCCGACATGTTCTTGTTGAGTTTTCCCTCGAAACGACGTTCCACGTCGTCCCTGAAGCATCAGAAACACAACTTCTTCAGGGTTTGGGATTCAGAAATGAATCTACAATATTCTATCAGACTTTTGTCTCCCCCTAGTGGACATCTTTACATCCCAAAATTGTTTGCAAATTTCAACAAACTAAAGCAGCCATAAGTAATGTTTAAAATGATTGTTAAAGTGTACTCACTCGTTCATATTAAGGGTGAGATTTATGTCCTCCTCTTTGGAGAAAAGCAGAATGAGGAAGTGATAGCGAGTCTGACCCTGCTTGATGGGAGGATCAAGGCTAATCTGTGAGAGGAAAAACAGGAAGATAAAAGATTTAAATACACACAAGAAGTTTGGTTAATGTACACTTAGCGTTGTATGAAAATAAAGTAACGGAGGTCAAAAGGTTCACTTACCACAAAGAACATTTGCCTCTGATCCTTGTGTGGTAGCAGGAAGAGACGGAGGACAGTGGTGTAGGGAATTTTGTAGTCAAAAGTCTTACCATGCAGGTGAAGGAACGTCGGATAGATACGAATGTCATATCTGGAAAAAAAGGGAGATATATAAATGAAAGGAGGAGTGGTCATCTTCTTATAATAGAAGATCAGTTTTTGACAGCAGACAGAACACATAGTTCACTTGAAAATAAAATGTAAGAAAATACTGAATCTTGAGGGTTCAAATATTAAATGTTGGACTTTTAGCTGAACTAAAGTTGATTATAATTCAGAGGCCACAGTTTGGTTTTTTAGAGGTTGTTTTACTACTTATGTTTGATGCTTTTTCTTGTTTCTTTTAGTGGAATTTTCCTTCAACTTGTGCGTTAAGAAGAGAAAACAAACCAGTCAGGGGTTTTGCACCCAAAACAGTCCTAATTAAGATTTCAAAGTAGCAGAAGATGAGAAAAATGTTTGAACTGAATGGATGAAAAGGACTGAAGAAGCTGCTGAAAGGGAAAAAAAAGTTATAACAAAAGACTTTTGCAAAGTTTTTGTTTAGATTTATAATTTCTGCTTTGAATTGTTTCTTGAATTGAACAGAATTAACATATTTTTATACTAAAGAAGTTAAACAACGCTCTAATGCTTTAAATGGGGAAGGGGTGGAAATAATATAAATAGGAGTTGAAAGCTGGCTTTTCAGACAATAGGATGTGATCTTTTACCTTCCTCTGGGAGTCAGACACTGCAACTCCTTGAAGATGCACACAGCGTCTCCTGTGGCTTGGATTACATCAGCCTTGGACAAAACATTCTGAGCAAATGCCTACAGAAAAACAAAAATCTGGAAATGACATTCACACTGACAACACAAACAATTCATAAAGAGCATTTCTTTGTAGAAACCATTGTTTGGAAGCAGATTCCTCACCTCCACAGACTCTTGTCGTTCATCGGCTTGGCTGGGGGGGACGTAGAATCGGACTTCCATCAGGGAGACCTCTGTGTCGTCATTCTGGTGAAACTCCAGAGTGACTTCATTTTTTCCCGTTGCACACTGGGAAACGTTGGAGAGAGGAATTTCGAACGCTGTGTTGTCGTTAACGTCGAATGACAGCAGCGGACCTGAGATGACAAAGAAAAAAGTTATCTCAACATTATAGAACCAATTTTTTCCTGATAAGTCTGTTTAAATATTTGGAATTGATAAAAATGGGTGTCTTCTACCAGTCTTTACCTCATACCTTTGCACTGATAAAACAGGTTTCTTAAAATGTTGCTACCAGCATTGATCTTAGAGGCCAAAAATCACCTGAGAACTTTGCCGTCCCCCAGTTCCAGCCCTTCACACACATGTCCTTCTCCGTCAGCTCCATCTTGTAGTTAGCCTTAAAAAACTCAGAGATCTTCTCGAAATCCTAGTGGGAGGTTTAAAGAAGGAAAGCCCACATGAGTAGAGTTAAGTGAAGAGGTTGTGATGAGAGAAAGTGTTAAAAAGAAGAAGAAAGGGAAGATAGTAAAAGCACTAACTCTACATGAGCCACATCTTATGAAAACAACACCTAGTAGGAAGAAGGATGTCGTTTATTAATCACACAAAGGAGCAAAAGATGTTAATGTAATCCACCCGCCTTCTCTGTGCACCCCCAACTCCAAACCTGCACTGACAATCAGTCTGTTTATTTATCCTTCAGGCCAGCTTACAACTGCAAAGGACTCACACACA
>BSAI01000162.1:8249242-8293759 GCA_036245035.1 Adrianichthys oophorus
TGTGTGTGAGTGCTGAAGTTCATCAGCATGTTTGTTGACCTGGATTAAGGAGCTGTTTAGACACAGAGCATGTGGGAGCGGATGCGTAGTTGCATAAAAATCAGCGTTTGTTCAGTGTTGTTGCATAGCTCAGCTAATACAAATAAACACTGAGCACACCTTCATCACACACACAAATATACACACTCACCCAGCGTGACCACCACCATCTGTGTCATAACGACACACAATTAAATGTTTAAAAAAAAAAAGAGTAAAGGTTACATTATGTTGTTGAAATTCCACTTTTTAGGTAAATTCAATTTTCCCTTTAAAATTGATGATTAAAAAACATGAATTTACCTCTTTAAAAGGTAAAGTTTTAAGAAAGTTATGCAAAAAGTCTGTTTTCTACTTCCTAACCTTGTAAAGAAATCTAAAAACAAACTCCATAGTTATGTTAGTGACTAATTTTATTGTAATCAGTTGTTCCTTGTTCCAAAGAAAAAATACAAGTCTGAGGGTCTGCAATCATTCAGATTTGTTGGATCTAAGTTTACCAAACAAAGATTTGCTTTCTAAGGTGACATACAACCCTACCTGTCAGTGGGTTTTATATTAAAACTGAATTATTAAAGCGCTCAGAAAACATGAGGAACCCTCTAAAGACACTTGGAGGTCAACTGCCTGTCTGGAAGAGATTGACCGGGCTTTTCAAAGGGACAGATGATTCAAAGTGTCTGCTTAGCACGCCAGCAGCCAATTCTCGATTACTGACACTAAGAGAGGGATAATAAACAATGACATCAGGATCTGTCCTCTGAGAGGAGAGGATCCATCTCCCATGAAAAATATGCTGATTAACCTCAGGAGACTTTTACACTGTCCAGATTATACCCTCTTCTTCATCTCGGTCTTGTTGACATTCTCCAAAAAATTAGAGCAGGAAAGAGCCCTGCTAGTAAAAAAAAAAAAACGAAAAAAAGTGACAAAACAAACACGACCACAATTTTTTTTCTTGCTAGCTTTCTGGGCCAAATTGTTTTGGTGGATTGATATAAACACTGACTCACAAGAGCCGATGATTGCACTGTTTATGGAACGCATATGCTAGCACTAGTTTCCCTCATTAATCCCATTAGGAGTTTCGAGGAAAAGAGCAGACTTATTCACAAAGTTCTGACACAACACATGCGCACATACGCCCATGCGGGCTCCAGTGGTGGCATTTTCGCAAGATGGTAGTGTTTTTCCAGGGAAAAGTCGATTGGGGAATGCTCATCAGAGGCCCAACTGCTTGTGTTATGCTCTTTGTCATAAACACAAGGTTGACCATAGCAGGGGAATGTGTCAGGCTGAAATGTTCCACTATTCTATGCGGAGAAAGCCGACAACTACTTCCAAAGAGAGAGAAGGAATAGGTTAAGAGACTGGGAAAAAAATTACACCAATACCACATCCCCATTCGAATGTACAAAACAAACAACATGTGGGTGGGTATACGGGCAACTTACTGTGTCCCTGAAGCCGTCATACTTGTACACATGTCCTGTACTGGTGCCAAGTTTGATGCCGTGACCTAAACACACTCGCCTCCACTGAGCCAGGTTTAGCTCACCAGCCGGGATGCTGTCCACCTTTCCTGTCTTGTTGCTCTTATAAACCACATTTTGTTTGCTAAAACGCAGCCGTCCGTCATTCTGAGAGACCAATAAAAAAAATAAAAATAAAAGTTTTGTTAAAATGCAGACATGACTAGAAAAAGTGTTTTTTCTTCATTTTTGTTTACTTGTTTGTACACATATTTAATTTACACTTTATTATCTTGCAAGAAATACAAGGAATCTGGAAAACTTCATCTGCACAGTTTAGTACCAGGTATTTATCTCAGTCACACTGGTTGAACGTTTGGCCAAAGATGTCCTGGATTGATTTTTGATCAGTGAATTGGATCATTCAAAATGAACCAATATGACTATGAATCAGATAAGCAACCACAAATTATGATACAACGTGAAACATTGTTAAAATGAATTGTAACACCCCTAAATATAGTGCATTACTATTGTTTATGTTTAGTACATAATTACACTTTTTTTAAATGTACTATTTAACCTTATTTAAAAATCGACTTTGTGTTAGACCACATGTTAAAAAAAGCCTTTTCCTGTGATGCAGTTTTGTATTTTTTTCTAGTAAAAAATAATTATAAGGTCTTGCAAAAACAATATAGAAGCCACTTACAACAACAATAACAACTATTTAGATTTTTTTTTTTTTTTTTTAAACATGTGAAAGAACTGAAACTTTCCTTTAAAAGTTAGGTTTCACAAGCTGGTACACAATAAAGAAAATTAAATAAAAGTCTTTACGGTTGGACAAAACAGACTAACCACTTTATCTGCAGCACATAACTGCTCCTTTAAACAGTTTTTGCTAGAGAAAAACATTTCATGGTAAACTGTAAAGATTCATTTGCTTAGTAATAAGAAGATACAAAACAAAGGTACAAACCCAAGAGCCCTTCACTTCCTGATAGATCTCGTTGAACTCCAGCATATCACCCATGATGCCTGCAGGCAGGAAAATTAAAGCGCCCTAAATAAAACAAAACAATTGATATTTAAATTCTGCGTTTGCAACGTGACGTTGATCTTAAACAATTTCTATTTTAAGATGTAAAACTGCTTTAAGTATTCCAGCGTTGCACTTTGAGACATTTAAATTTTGCAATGGCATAATATAAGGGTATTAACAAGCAACATATTTTTTTGAAAGAGGCAGTTTTAGAGGTGTAGATAACAGTAGCATAAAGACATTTTTTTTTTTTTTAAGGAAATCAATTTTCGCAGAGACTATCGTATCATTTCAGCTAAGCTAACGTTCATTATGCAAAGTGCGCTAATTTTATATTACACCACTCGGCCAAAGCAAAAATTCTACCATGCGTACCAGCACGCACCCCAAAGCCGCCCGACAGGGACAAAGCGGGTATCAAATCAAACGTATCTAAAGAGACAGGCCGATTTTTTTTTGAACACCAAATAACGTTAGCTTTACTTTAGCGATTTGGTAATAGTTTTTCAAACACGAAACACCCACTGATAATAACAAATGATTAAAAACCAAGCTATACTTTAACCCTGAAACACAACGTAACAACTTAAAGTCTTACTATCTCTTTTTCGTGCTGCTTCGTCTGTTTCCCGCGTGTAGCATCAGATGCTAGCGTTACGTCACCGGAAGCGCTCGGTTTTCATTGTACTTCCGGTTTAAAGTTTTAATTTATATGCTTTATTTTTCTTAACATACACTACAATGTTCTGAACAAATTCAGAAATCATTGTTTGATGTCATTTTTATATTATATCGCGGCTCGTATAGCCGAGTGTGCACAAAGTTGAGTGAAATGCAGTGACTCATTACTGCCGCTAGGTGGCGCACAACACATCTAAGGAAATTGGTGATCAAAACTGTGACCATTTTCCAATACAGAAACAATTAACACACTATTTTAAAAAAGTTTAATTATTTTAAAAAATAGATTATGGTGTTTTCGAAATCATTTTCTTGCTTAAATAGTAATTTAATGAATAATTTACATGGTTGAGATCAGTTAGTAAAATACATGTAGGGTGTAAACAAGACATAACCATCGCTTGCGTAAAGATTATTCAATTCGTGTGATTTTAATTGAAAAAAAAAAAAAGTATCCATGAGAATAAGTTAACTACAAAAATAAAGCACAAACGCGTGTGTAGTCAAGTATGGCAAGTTTGCTCTCAAAATCGGCCTCTGGGCACGCATCTAATTAATTCAGAGGAGTGTGGTTTATGGACTCCTGGCAAAGAAATCTTCTGTCATTAGCACAGCTTTATGGGCTGAACTCCTGTGCCTTCCCTTACTCTGTTTTTTAGTCAGACTCAAGCACCTGAATATAACCAGAGCGCTTTATTCAAACGCGCATGAACAGATTTTTTTATATCGACGCGGATATGGAGAAACTTTACGCAGAGGCCCAGAGGAGTGGGACTTTTTGATTGTATTATTTCTGCCTTTTTGTTCAAACAGTGATTACGGATTTGAAAAGGTGACTGAGACTGCTGAAGGTACATTGCGGCTGTTAAAAAATAAAATAAAAAAGTGAGATTAACGAGAAATAAAACGCAATTCCTGAATCTACAGGACGAACAGTATTTTTTTTTTTCATTTTCACTGCTTTGATTTTTGCACCATTATGGTTTTGCTTCTGGAATATTCATAATTTATCTTTTTAGTATCTCTCTTAAAAGACGACAATTATTGCATATGATATTTTATTCCTATTTCTGAACGTTTCTGTGTGCGTAATTCCTTTTTCCTTTGGTTGTCCTCTTGACCGGCAGGAAACTGATCCCTTCAGACCAGTTACCCTATTAAAGGGAAGTAGATTAAAGATCAAGCAGCTGAAGTAAAATCTTGTTCGTGGGGATGAGAACGGGACCAGAGACAGAAATGAGTTGTGACAAGTCCCGAGGAGATTCTGCGCCTCTGTCAAAGTTGCGCTCTGGTGCGTCAACCCGGTGATTCACCAGCACCGAAGAGGAGGAATAACCAGGAAAGAAGAGGAGACAGGGATGAAAAGCAAAGGAGGGCAGGAGAATGAGTAAAAAGGAAGAAAAAAAAGAGGAGGAGGTGGAGGAGGTACAAAAAGGCTCCGCAGTCTGTCACACAGACCACACAAGTCAGCGGATCGTTTTTGGGTTGAAACCGAGAAAAGTTGTTTCATTAAAAAGTAATTATTTTATAAAGCAGCTAGACCGGGCATCATCTGCGTTTGAACTGAACACGTGATGAAAAGTTTGTCTCTTCCATCTGGAAGGAAGCTGTGAACGGAAGAAGATGAAAATGAAATGCTTTAATGGAGGTGAGTAGACTGAATTCAATGATACTCTAAAAAAAAAGACAATTAAAATAAATTTTGCCATCTTTGTCAAAGTTTTGCATATTTAAAAATGTTTTGTAAATAGGGTTTGTGCAATCAAATAATTTACCTTATAGTCTTTAAAACCACATTTTATAAAATTAAACAAATAAAGCATTATTATAAGGTCTATTCAAACAGCATTTCTCTGCAGGTTAAAAGCTAAGATTTGAAGCTTTTAAAGCAAAAAAAGTATAAACTTCAGATTTTGTTTTTTTTTATGTCTAATCAATAAAAAAGAATAACGGTGAGACTCATTAATTGGATTTGAGTTAAATGTGAGGAAAATAACTGCGAGACCTGACAGAGGAGGTCAAAGCAGCTGTCTTGTTATCTGTCACTGATATGAGAAAGTATATGATTTGCGTTAGTCAGGGTGTGAAAGGACACACACGTTTCATCCCTTTTGGGAGGACCGCCACGGCTGCTGCTCCTCGTCTAAAAGAAAGGAAAGGAGGTGAAAGAAAGACAGGAGGACAGTCCACTGAGGGATGGCTCTGTGATGAAATTAGGCATTTCAGAAAACATCGTCAGCCTTCCTCCATGGTCCTCTTCGCCCCATTTAGGTGGTGACACTGTGATTTTCTGCAAATTTAGTCTAACTTTACAAGAAAAATAAACAGAAACATTTTGCAGCTCTCTCTGACACACAAAGCAAATAAATATGCTGCTGCATATGTCAGCTCTGACACAAACAGATCTGTCTCTTCAGGTACAGACAGAATGTGAGTTTTATCCTCACGTTTTACACAGAAAGAAAGAAAAAAGAAATAGCCTGAAAGCTCTGGTGTGTCAATGAACACAACAGCCAATCAGGGGAGACAAATGGAAGACAGGAAGAGGAGGGGATGTGGAAGAGGGAGGATAAACTGAACCTTTCACATCTTTTGATTCTCTCAAGCCATCCCCAATTCTTCATGGTACATATATATATCAAGAGGATGTGAGGAGGGGCAGAGTGGTGGGGGCTCGATGGATGAGTTAGGATGAGGGAGCTCAAAGACGGATAAAAGTCCATGGAGAGAAAGAAGGGAAGCGGCGGCCGAGGGGTTAATGCACTACAGATTGACAGAAGTTAGCAGCACCCAGAGGGGAGGAAAGAGAAGAGCGAAGGGGGGAATGATATAAAATGAGCCGGTCACGCTTTGAACAGTTACACATGCTGTTTACATTTTTCCCAAATTAACATGGCCCCTCGCTTCAGAAAACTCCCCCTTCCCTCCACCTTTTCCTCTTCCCCCACCTCCACCTCCTCTTTTCCCTCTGTCTCTGTCCTTCAAGACTGCAAAATATCCTCCTTGTTCCCATGATGCTGCTTTTTTTGTGAGTTTGTGAAGTAAATATGGTGTAAGATTTCAGGGAACAAAACTTTTGCCAAAACTGGAAATAAAGGTAAAAGAATTCGGACACTAATCGGAAGCCGGGACATCAAACTTTCTGTGACACAAAATGTTAAATGAAAACAAACAAAAGCATATTTGTTTGAATGAAAAACAGACTAAATCTTTGTATTTTTCTTGAAGATCCACGCAAATGATTTTTTTTTAACATGTTCTTGTGGCATTTTTATATATATAAAGAAATTATTCCAATCAAAATGACATAATCTTAATTAAAAGATGGCTAGGAACACTTTTACAACAGATGAAAAGATGATCGGAGTGGGTCTTCAAAACCCGGCGATCACCCCCTTAGTTAATTCTGTCATCAAAACCCAAAAAAAGAGATACAAAAAAAGATACCAAGCAAGAACTTGGGTCTTAAGAGGTGAAATTCTCCAAAAGTATCGGAATTTTTGTAATTCAAGCAGGGTTTCACAGAAAAAAACCTGTTCCATCAGCTCAACCCAGTTTCCTGTTGATATAAACATTTATCAAACTCATTAAATAAGGAAAAAAAAAGATTACTACACAATTTTGTGGTGCAAAAGGGCGGTTGAAATTCCATTTTGATTGGATTAATACGAACAATATATATTTTTGTTTCAAGGAAAAAAAAATGTAATGAGAAATCATAAAAATGATCAACTAAGGAGATTGATGGAAAGAAAAGAGTTTCTCAGATGGAAGCTTGATGTTTCTGAGAGATTTACAGAGCAGTGTGAGAGATGAAGAAACAACAGAATTGAAACCAAACATGATGATAAAATGGAAGCGGCTGCGGTCGTCTGAGAACAAAAAAGAAAAGTCCAAACATTGATTGGCTTATAAAGTGAGAAGAAAGTCAGACAACAGACGAGGAGGGGAACAAAGACGACTGTTGAGTTTTATGACGAGAAATAGTCTGACGGAGTATCTGGGGATAAATAATAATTTTATTGAGTTTTTAAAGGCGCTTTCTTTCGTGTTGATCTTGGGTCGCCTGATGTTTCTAAAGCAAGTGCACCCATGAGAGGTCCATCCTTAAAGGGATTATGAAAAACCTCAGTCTCGAGATAAAAGCCTGTTGATTTGTGCTGGAGTGTGTGTGTTTAAGTGGTTTGTTTGCTTTACATTGGCACAGAGCAATGCCTGTGGATACACAGATCCACACACTCTGGATACACGTGTGTGTGTATTGAGTTAGTAAAGGAATGCATACTTGATTGAGTGCAGACTCCACATAAATCTGGCCTGTAACTGTGCGCAGGCACACAATGGTGCTCTAATGTCAGATTGTCAACCACTCACCCCACACACAGACGCACAACACACACGTGTGCATCTGTCCACATCTCCTGGGACTCTATCCCTTCCATCATTGTATTGATGAATTATTTCAGAAGCACACTACTCAGAAGGGAAGACTTGTGACTGAAGACTAAATCGCCGTCAGGTGCAAAGTAGCTGAATCCTTTTAAGAAAAAAATATATATACAAACCGCTCCCATGAGTTTGGCTCTGCTGACGCCTTCCTGTCAACAGGTTCTCCAGCTCAAACTCCAGCATGTCAGTTGCATGACAGCAATTATGCAAATCAAGGTGCAGATGGCTGCGCATGCTGTGAAAAGCACGACAAACATTTCTATTTAGTGGCAAAAACGTGTTGATTTCAGTCAACACACATGTGGTGTATAAAGCTCTTCAGTCAGATGAAACAGATGTTCTGATGATTTGTGTGTGGAGAACAAGACTGTGGGACAGAATCTAAAACAGTGGAGTAGAGACAGCTGGTTTAAAAATAATGGAAAAGGTTTGTAGGATCAGAGGAACCTCTGAGTTTTTTGATGATTCTGTCACTTATGTCCAGCTTTGAAGACCACTTGAGTTGTTGGTGAATCTGGATGTATTCATATTTCTGAACTTTTGAGTTAAAAATTCAAATTTGAATCACTGAAGTGATGGTTCTTGCAGTAGTTCCCAACCCAGAACTAGACGAATCTGACTGCTGAGAGTGAAAATTCCAATCCTACTTATTCAAGCAAAACATTTTGAGTTTTAGTAAGTGTTGAGATTTTTGGTTTTTTGTTTTCATCTCCATGGGAATTTCATGGTTTACATGCCATATCAAAGGGAAAAATGATATGCCAGGAGAGAATTTAGATACACAACATCAAGACATTTTAAAGAAAACCTGATGGCCAAAGAAGTATCTTCATCAGTCTTTTTCCCTCAAAGAATGATTAAGGCTATTTATTTAAGATTTTAAATCAAATGAAAGTCTTAAACGAAACCATCTTTGGACTTTTCCTTTTAAAAAGTTCAAAATAAAAGTGTCTGAGCCATAGTTTTCATTATGATGAAAATAAAACATTTTAATTATTCTCTATTAGTTTCATTTATATCAGAAAATGTAGAAATCGCGTCAGAACAATGCAGATTTTTCAAATTTTCATTATTTTATTTTGAAAATCCATTCGCATTCTGCCTGAGGTCAGGGTTTGAATGCTGTTACCGTCGCTTGACCCTTTATCAGATGATGGATTTAACACATTTGAATTCCCACAAAAAAGTACACTTTAGTTAACTTTGGTGCACAGCGTGGGCTGTCTTAATTATAGTTGACACCTTTTTGTTCTGGTCGCCAAAAACAGTCAGCTGACTAAAACCCATTGATTTGACAACAAAAGATCTGCAGCGAAGAGACAACTCATAACATGCCGTTTCAAATACACACTCTTTGTTATTGTGCAATAGCATGCTGGTGCAGATTGTGCAGCTATAACGCACTGATAAGGTGAAACACTGAAGCTCAGATTAGAAGTTAACATTTGCACACTGTAATTCTGCGTTTCTTTAGATGCTGCTGTAGATTGTCTTCTGTGTTTTTGAATTACTAATCTGTAGCAGTTTCCTTTCAGATTTAGCAGTCATATTGTATTGAAATTTATTTTCCCAATAACTTTTACAGAAAAGATCAGTCAATTCCATGACAGCAAGCAACTTAACTACTTTTTGGATGCAAAACAAACCCAAGTCACTACTTTGCCAACCAAACACTTCCTTTACTGTTTGCATTGAGGGGTTTAGGCTAATATGGTGTGTTTTTGTTAAAGCTATCTTTGTGCACTGATGCCAAACACGTCACCCTTGTTCTTAAGACAAAGAAAACCTTTGTCATGCTGCCACGTTGAGTTTGGATAAAAAGTGCTTCTCATCCAGCCACACATTTAACAGTCAGTTACTAGTTTAGTTAAGATTTATGTGCAATCACTGAAATTTCACACTTAAATTCCAGCAGAATCTACAAATGTCTGCATGTTTTTGCATAACTTCTGGGTAGACTTATTGAAAAGATTGCATTGAACTATTTCTACTTTTAAATGTTACTTTTAAATGTAAGTCTTCAGTGACGTATCCTTCCAACTCTAATGTTAATCTGAGTAATGCAAAGCTCCAAACATGTGCTTTGACGGAGTTCTTCACACTTCCTGATAATCAATTCATCAAATGCACTTGATTAGAAGCACCTGGTTCCTAATTGCTTTCCTAATTCCTTAGGAAACAAAAGGTTTTGTTTAGTTTTTTATCCTCTGCTTCCACATTTTGGCCAAGATTTTGTTAAATAAAATAAACAATCGCACTTTATAGCATGTCATGTGTTGTTTATCTATGGTTGTTTTCCCTTGGCCTTAAGGCTGATAAGTACCAGATGAGCTTTGTGATATTCTGTTATTTTGGATTTTGAAACAAAACAGCAAAAAATTGTGTTTTGCATCTGATTCTCCTATCCCTGCAGTCACCTGATTGTGCTCTACAATACAAAGTAGTTGTGCAAAGTCACAAATGAGGATTTTTTCAATGCTGCTAATTTTCAGCATCCATGTGCAGGATGTTCTTTTTTTGCTGCAGACGTTGGGGTTCTGGGATAAACTTGAGACTTTCATAGTTGTTCCACATGACTGAACCCCAAACATTGGTGCATGCTGCAAACAACGAAACCCAAGTCCTCTCGGTTAGAAGTGGAACATCTTGCACAAACAGTGCAGGTTATGTTTATTAGACGCCCTCTGGAGTATAAAGTATCAGGGTCTGTTTGCCCTAAAGCACATCCCAGTGCCCCCAGATTCAACTCTGACCCTCGATTTTTACAAACGTGATGCTGAGCAGCGCTGTTTCCTTGTCTAAACTAAACATAAAAAGCTCAAACAGCAGGACTTCCCTGCGATTGCATGAACAGCGCTCTATTGGGCACTTTTTCTGGAGACCTACAGACATATGAGCAGAGGCAGGTCACCGTCGGCCATAGGGAACCCCTGTGTTGCTGTAACGCAATCCTCCCACGGAAAATGTTCTCGTTTCAACCTTGCCCTGCGGAGTGTGCCTCCACCAGCAGGTACAGAGCCTCACGCCCGCGGGGCTTTCTTTGAAGTCAGGGCCTATGCCGACTGCAGCATAGTTACTCAACCTAAAATTGTTTAAGGACAACATGCTTCTCCGTTGAAGCTATCTCAATTTACTTGTACAACAGAGCAGTAGTTTTTAGCCCCAGCAGAGGTTACTTTTAAACACGTCAGAGCTCAATCAAAACAACAAGAGTCTTCAGGTCTGGCAGTCATCTCCACGCATGTGGCTGCAGACAAAAGAAAACTTTTTGGAGGTCTTCGAGCTGGTTTTTGCCAAGAAAAGTTTTCTTTGTTGGTCCGCGTCTCCTGACAATATAAAAAATTATTCAAAACTCTTTTCTTTTGCACTCTACACGTCCGTTTCCGTCAGGGTTGTTGGTGCTGTGGGGAATTCTGGGTATTTTAGTGCTATTGGAGGATGTTTAGTGGAAGATGCTAGAGGATTGATGAGCTCCAAATGTTAAGCTGAAAGATGCATATTGCATGTGACAGATAATGACCCTTAAAGAAAACAGAGGAGACTTGGCGTGCATGGCTGGCCTGATTTGAAGGTGTGCATTGGGAGAAAAGGGAATAAAACCTCCCAAACCTCAGTCAGCTATTTAGATGATCTTTTGATTAGGGATGTCTTCTTTTTAGGATCAGAAAGTATGGGGAGTGTTAGCAGTTTCCCTTTAGCGAGAAGGGTTTCCCAAGCATGTCTTCTCGTTTAATTAAAAACCGCCCGACACCAGCCTGTCATTCCCATGAAAACGCTTTTAATAAACATGCTTCAAAGTAGACCTGAGCGTGTTAGGTGGGGTTAGATTATTTGGAAAATATGTGTCATCCCATTACTTAACCATTACAACGTAATTATTGCAATTTGTAGCAAATTAATCATTTAAATTGTTTTCCTCTCAGTGACTTCACAGGAAGCCGGCACATTAGATTAAAAATGTGTTTTGATTGATTTAATTGAAGTTTTTCATTTCTTGCTTCCTGCAGTTGTTGCCCAATCGACCCATGAAGGGATAGTCAAAGGGATTTACATTTTTGTGCATTGAGTTGTATAGAAAACATAAGAAGAGTGAGTTTCCACCCAGCCCTCTCTGGGAGTGGGTGCCAATACGACAAATGCAAGAGGTTGAGTCAGAGGAAAAAGGTGTTGACTGCCATAGATTTTTTTTTTTTTTTTTAACGTTTCACAGTAGCACAGTGAGAGGAAATGTTTTGACAGGCACTGAAGCGACTCATGGTTATTCTTGCTGTTCTTCTTGTGGGGCCAGTCACATAAAAATGAAACGCTGAGAGAGAAAAGAGAAGAAAGGGCAGCAGACGGGGTTAATTTTCCGCCGCTTTTTGACCCGAGGCAGATGACAGATAAGAGAGCTGGGAGGAGAAATTAGTGGGAAATGACTAAAAATAGAGATAAGTTTCTGACTAATTTGAGAAGGACTGAGGCGGTGAGGTCACAAGAGGCAAGTATCAGGTGTGTCTGAACCTAAAGAGAGATAGGGTCACGCACCTTGTCTTTTGCATATTTCTCACTTAATGAACAGCAGCATGCTTTAAAAAGCTGTTTTTTGTCAAAGTGAAAAGAGGTTGAGAGGGATGAAGAAAGTCAAAAGAAACCAAGCTCCAGTTAAGATCAGAACAAGTGCCAAGGAACAAGTAGAAAATGAAAGTTTGAAAGCATCTAGCAACGGCAAGCAAAGAGCAGTGGATGGACATGAAGTTCCGTTCTGCTGAAAACCACCTTTCAGCTCCAATTTTCTCTGTTTGAAACCAGAGACCGGGCCACTAAAAGGTTTGCAGTGTTACAACCCCCCCTTTCCTGTCTTTCTCCTCTTCTCTCTTGCTCACACACTGTATACACTCAGCTATGTGAATTTAATCCACATATATAATTACGGCTACAAACATTCTCACAAACACTCAATGGTAACATGAAACACCTACACAAACACTCAGAAACCTAAACAAGAAGTCCACAGCAAACACAGAATTGATACAAACACATTAATGTTTGTGATGGTTTAAAAAAAAAAAAAAAAGAAATCCACATGGCTTTGTTTTGGGGATTTTGGTTAGAGGATGGTGTGTGTGTGTTTGCATGGGAACGAACTAGCATACTGACCATCTGAGACATCTGTCTGACTGTCTGAAGCTATTAAGTAAGGTTACATTTAAATAAACTTCAGACAGACAGGGAATTCACAAATTAGATGGAAAAATGTAAAGAGAAAACTCGGCATTTGCAGTGCGAGATGACGCTGACGTGTGTAAACAGACCAAGTCATTGCCATGGACGCACAGAAATAAAATAAAATAATGTAAAAAAAAAAAAAAAAAAGGGATAAAAATTCAATAAACAATATAATTATGAAGAATGAGAGTAAAGCTTCGAAAATATCGCTGGAGGTGATTCTTGTCTTTTTTGCTCTGTTTCGCTAAATTCATTCAAAAATATTAACATCCAAGTCAAATAAGCACAAAGTGCCTGAGAAAACGATTGCTGAAATAAATTTTGCCTGGTTGTTATTACAACAAATACCTTTGCAGTGCATGTTAATTACTGCTTAGACACTTGAGATGTGCATGTCATTAAAGAAAGATTTCCCAGTGTTTGAGCGCATTTTGAATTAATCAGTCCTTTTTGTTTAAATTTTTTTCACAGTCAATCACCTGCTGGCACTGCTACTGGCTGCTGCTGCGGCGTGGAGTGTGGATGCTTTTCACAGCCTGGCCAGCGAGAGGAAATCCATTGAGAGCACTTATGAGCTGACCAAATACTTGGAGTACCAGCTTAAGGAAATTAAAGATGTATATGTGAGTGTATATTTTTTTCTAAACCTTTATATAAGAAAAAAAAACATTGTAACAGATGCAAAATTCAAATAATGACTTAAAGTAATGCCGCAGTTTTTGACACAAATAAAATCCCAGCTTTTCCGGTGGTCACAAACGACCACAGTATACAGGAATGTGCAAACCGATGTGTGAATGGGAAAAAGTTTGTTATTGCAATAAAAAAGGATAAAGTCAAAGAGCGTGACAGCTACTCATCACCCTTTAAAAAGACAGACTAATTACAAGACTGATGACACCTGAGAGAATAATTACAGGACACACCTTAGTTAAATTCCCAGGGGTCAAATTATTCTGAATCTTTAACAGCATTTTTTTTCTGATTATCTATTTATCTATTATATCTTTTTTTATATATTTTACTTGAACGTTTGTTAGTTAATCATTCAAATGTAGACTGCTGTCTGTTTTACTGCATCTCCAACCAGTTGTTTTAATGCATTCTCAGTTATGAGGCTTAACGTCTTACTTCAATCATCTACTGATCTCTTTTTTTTTTTTTTTTTAAGTACGATTATGCCAATTTTTTTGGACATAATTTCTGCAGTCGTTAATTCACCTTTGACTGGTGGGGCAGAGCAAGCCCGCCCTCACTTCCCGTCACACATAACTAACCCATGTGTTTGGACTCGCTTCTGGTAGCTTACAGTTCCTCACACTCCCAACCTAACATTACTGGTGCAACAAAAATGGCGAGCAACATTGGCGTCCAGCCGGCAGAATGGATTGGAGCAGGGAGCTTGTGGCCTTTTATTTCCAACGTATTACAAAAACTTCAATAGGTAAATTATACACTTGCAGATAACTACAGTTAGTCATTTGAAAGAGTCTCAATCTAACAGGACTTGTTTGAAATGGAGAAAGGCAGAAGCGGAAGCTGAATTAAGTCTACTCCCTTATACTAATCTAACTATATCAGCAAAAACACAAACAACAAACAACAAAAATCCATGAAATATGTTGATGTGATCAATATCATTATCTGTACTTCTAACAGCATTCTTCTTCAGCTGTTCATGATTCACAACGACTTGACTAAAGAAATCCTCAGAAGTTTGATTTTCTTTACATATGTCCTTCATCTTAAGAAAAATACCACAAGATGTTAAAAACACCAAAAACACAATTTTTGTTGGAGTGGGAAACTCTTTACAAACATTTGGGTTTGCACAAAGAAACTTCTAAGATTCTTTTTTTTACAGTGTAGTCTGAAAAGTCACAGTTTAAAACATAAAACAAAATAAGGACAAAAAAACACAAACAACTGTGACAAAAGTCAAACATCTTGATACCTTATGGAGGACTTGCTAGTCCAGTTTTCTGCTCATCCTGTCAAGAAAACCAGTCATTACTGAGGCTGGTATACTTCTTTTTTGTCGATTCGTTAAGCTCTACAACATGAGACTTAAATGTTTTTGAGAAGATTTATGGGAAAGGGTGTAAAAAAATGGATTTATTTCATCAAACCAAATCAATCTTCACAAAGGCAGTCAAACTTCAACTCATCAAATCCCTGAATCAATTGAAGTAATTTTCTTCTATTGTCTAAATTGAAGAATAGTGTGAACTTGTGATTCAAAAATGAGTTCAGTGCTTTGGCAGCCACATTATAAAAAGGAATTTTGAATAATGACCTTGAATTGTTTTAA
This sequence comes from Adrianichthys oophorus, assembly GCA_036245035.1. Taxonomy (NCBI): domain Eukaryota; kingdom Metazoa; phylum Chordata; class Actinopteri; order Beloniformes; family Adrianichthyidae; genus Adrianichthys; species Adrianichthys oophorus. The sequence continues at coordinate 8,264,448 of BSAI01000162.1, forward strand.
AACAGTTCCAGATTGTTGCAGGGAATATGCTAAACATAGAAAATACTACTATATTTAGTCAGTTATATGTGATCACACAGCTACACATTTTTAAGTGAATTTCAACCTCAATCAACCCTTTTTTTTCTTAAAAAAAACACTTTTTAGATTTGGAGATTTCACATTTTGTAACATTTTTATTGTACTTTGTGGCATTTTTCTGTTCTTCTAAAATGTTTGTTTGGAACTCATTCCTAGAATTGTTTGCTGAGACATGGGAATGTGACAGCAGGGTGCTGTTGATTCCAATCTGACAGATTTTATTCAATTGCTGAGGGTAACCAAAGTGTTTTTAAACAAGGCTGGAAGAAAAGACAGACTGCTAAGTCATTGGTGTGTAGAGACCGATTTCACATTTTAATTTATTAAATCTGCAGCAGTACAATTATTCCTGTGTATTTTGGATCGGTTATAAACTTGACAGAAGCTTTCAGTTTCAGCTTAACTCTCAAGTGAAGTAGTTGAAAACATGCCTTTAAACTGTCATCGTTTGTACAGTCTGATGGATTATCTGTGTGCTATTACTGTGATCTGAGAAACTTCACTTAATTATTGGAGTTCTTCAGAGTGTGATGCTTAAAGCTGAATCAAACTTTTGTCAGAAAACTCCTGTCCTTCCCTTCTTATTTGTTTGTCTCTCTTCCAGCTGACCTATCTGGGCCCTCCGTTCAACGAGAAGGACTTCTCTCCTCCTCGACCAAATAGCACAGCTCTTAGTCAGGCCAGTGCTGCCACTCAGCTGGAGCAGTGGAACAGCCTGGAGAACCAGGCCCGGCTCGCCCAGAACCAGAGGGCTTACTCTATCTTGTTGGCAGCTGTCAGAGAGCTGGCCCGCTCTACTCTCTGCCCATCGCTCAAGACCTCCTTGTTGCACTTCTGCATGGGTCTGGATGGGCTTCTGGGCTCAATTTCTGCACTGATGAACACCACACTTGGTTATTCATCATCTTCTCACTCTACAAATGGTGGAAATATTGGTGCTGAGCTGCAATCCTTGCAGGAGGGAGCAGGAGCCAACCAACCAGCTCCCCTTATCAGCCACAGCCTGTACAGATCCAGAGCAGGCTCCAGAGCAGAGTCTGGTCAGCGAAGCAATCCAAGAAGGAGTGGGACAAAAGGGATTAAACGAGAGAGGGAAGATAGAGTCAGAGTGGACTTGTTGGAAAAAAGGAGAGGAAAAGAGGAGAGCGTCACAGGAGGAAGGAGTGGTCGACTGAGAGAGAAGGGAAGAGGAAGAAGAGAGAAAAGGGAAGAGCCTGGGAGCAGACGGACTGATAAAAAGGCAGCAGGTGAGGATGAAGCAGAGGAGCAACATGGAGAGGTGGAAAAACGGGGGAGAAGAAGAAGGCTCCTGAGCATTGAAAAGGAAGAAGAACAAGAAAGGCATCCTTTATTCGAGGTTGAAGTATCATACCAAGAAACAGACAGAATGACAAACCAACAAAAAAACAAGAATCAGTTTAGCTTTAACCTGAATTCACACCACCTGGATACTGTAAGGGAGGAAGATGGGTTTATTTTAGAAAGAAACAAGGGGTTACTGATGGAGGACAAGAAGAAAACAGACACAGGTGTCATCTCTTCCTCCTTCCATCATCAACAGCATCGACCCCCTCGCGCCATCTTCTCTCCAACCCTGCAGCCTCCTCTTTCCACCCTGTCTCTCCTGTACCAATATGGAATTGGTGAAGGCCACACTCTCCTTCCCCAGTCTGTGCCTCTTTCTTTACAAAGGGGCACCTCTCTTCTTTCACCTCCATTGAGTCCTCTCTTCCCTTCCTCCACCACCTCAGCCTCCTCTTCGCTTCTGTCCATGCAGCCAACCATGAACGACTTTGCCAGAAAGGTTGAGGGCTTCTGGATACTGCGAGAACTGCAGAGCTGGCTGTGGCGATCGGCAAAGGACTTCAATCGCCTTAAGAGGAGACTCAGAGGCTGAGACAGATAGAAGCAAATTGACTTTAGGACTTGTAAAACACGCTCATGCACAGTGCAGTGATTCATGTCGGACTGGAATTAATGAATGAAGGACCAGGGTTTTCTACTGGAATACAGACTCACAAAGCCATGGCGTTACCAGCAGTGCCAGTGACACTCAGAGTCACGGCTTACAGATCAACATAAAAATCTTTCTGGAGGTGGCTAGACACACATACAGTCAAGGGTCAAGCCGTGAGACAGACAGTGCAGCCATTGAGTGAAAACAATTTCAGTGACCTCAGATGTGTGAATCAGCAAACATTCATTTTCTCTAAAGGAAGAGGGAACATTTTTCTGAATGAACAGAAGACAAAAGAAGAGGAAACGGAGCCGGAGGGATGATGATGGTGGCAAGTAGAGGCGAAACGAGACGTGAGTCAGGTGATGGGGGCTGGATTCATTGCTGGGTAAAGACTGATCAGGAGTTACAGTAATCCGACAGCAGCGTTGTATACACTGAGGAGGCACAGAGGTCAAAAACACCTATTATGGTATTTTATGCCCAAATTTACTATTCACTGCTCTCTTGCTCAAAGCTTCCACTAGTTTTATAATGAACACTGTCTCTCTAGTTAAGCCGTTTCACTTAAATCCCACTGAAAACAGACCCTTAATCTTTAAAAGACGTGATGATGGAAAGTGCAATTTTTGGACATGGATAATAAATTCCAAATGCACTTATACAGCAATGATCAATTAAAGCATTAAACTTCCAGAAGACTGATAGAGGCTTCAGAATTTCAAAACTACTTTGAAAGAGTTCATGTTTTTGACGACATACGTTTATGACTAAAATATCATTTCAGACTGATGCCAAACTTCATTTTAACCTGCATACAATGCACCATAGTTGCAGGAGCTGTAGACTTAATGTATTTTAGGGATTGTAGTGCAAAAAATACGGTACTCCAGACTACAGTAACTCATGCTTTCACAAATGAACTGTCTGAGTCATTGTATAGTCAGAACTAAAATACAATATTGCAGAATAAAAATGTTTTGGGATAATTCCATTACAGGAACATTCCATTTTCTGTTTACTATGGATATTGCGCAATTGAAATAAACGTTTTTTGTGCCACCCCAAGGTTCTCAGTGAACAGAACACAATGATTTATAAAAAAAACCAGACAGAGAGCCCTTCTTTATAACAAGATGCAAAGCTGGGAGCAGCAGCGACTTCTGCGCTTGAAGGATACATCTTTCAACAAAACTGTGGTCATCCGTTTCTCAGGCAAAGTCTGTCTCCCTGCTGTGACAGGTAACCACATACCGAGAATCAAGCACAGCATTACTTTCTTAGCTTTCTATGTCACAATGGCGTGTCGGAAATTGTAGGTGGCGCCACCAAGACAGTCAAATATCATGCCCACATTGTGTTGGGAAACTTAATGCCCAGTACTGGTGCTGATGTTGAACTTTTGTTTTTTTAACAGAAAAAAGTTATTTTAACTGTAAAGATTTAACTTTGAAAACATTCATTCGTCAACACCCACAAACCCAGAACGTCGGTGAGTCTGGACCTCCTTACGCAAGTCGGATGAGTCAACCTGTATATATAACAGATAAACCACAGAGTCACGTTTTAAAGGTTTCTCTTGAACGGCGAACCAACATCCTCGTGCAAAATAACAGGTAGATCTCCTAAAGAAGTGTCTGCAGGGACACCACACATTGCTGAGCATTTTGATGACTTTCCACCTTAAATAATGTCACATACACCAGTCACACAGGACAGATCCTAGTCACTACATTTACAAGGCCATAATGCTGAACCTTTCCTGTCTTTATAGTCCATAAGCACAAAAAATCTGACATTGAGACCTTTTCTTCGAGTGAGCTCAAAGGTTTCTTAAATCGTTAATGTGCCTTAGATAATATGACCAGAGACTGTGGATCATATTGACACTATTTATTGAACAAGATTTTTATTTATTTTTTTTTCCTGTGTGAAAATACTGTATTGTAACTTGAGAGAGAATAAATACAAGCTTTTGTATACAATGTGATGTTGTTTTTTTTTCCCTTTCTTCTATTTTCAAAGTGGCTTTAGGTTTATTTGAAAATTTTTGGGTGACTGGTAAAAAAAAAAAAAAGAAAAATCCTGGGGTGTTTTAGTTTTTTTTTTTTTTTTTGTGAAAGAAGCCGGTTTACATTTGAAGCAAAAATAAAACAAGGAAAAAATAAAATTGGAACAGAATGAGAGGCAGAGGCTTGAAAGAGACTTTATATGGTCTTTAAACTTTACAATCTTTCTATTCATCTTCCTCTGATATTGTCCCATTTCCCACTTTACTGTCTCGTCACCCTCCTCTCCTCTAAAAACAAAAGTAACCTGATTTAACCCGACATCCTTAAGCTCAAAAAAAGCCCACAGTCGCTTGTTGTGTCTGCTTGATGCCAGCATTCATTCAGCTTCTGTCACCACCTCTGCTTCCGACTGCTTTTGCACGTCCCCCCCCGTCTCCTCTTTCATCACCTCCGCACTTGTTATTTTTTTCTTTTCGTCCTTGCTCTGCTTCATTGGCACCTAGTAGACATTTTTCCCTGCATGCTTCACGGCGCTCCGGCTCTCCCACCTGGCCTCAGGCCAGATATTATGGGATCAATTAGAATCTCTCGTCCATCACCTTAGAAGCACACACCTGCGCATGACTGCTCACTCTTAACATCACAACTGTCCAAATCTGAATTAGCTGAGCACGAAGTGATCAGTATAAAGGGGTTATCTGTACATGCTCAGATCACACACTCATGACTCTCAGTCAGAGGTGGAAGGGTGAGGAGTGTCAGCGACATGACACATGTATACACACACTGCGCTGAGTGTTTTTTACTTGCAGTAAGCCGTGGTTGAGGGGCAGCCAGCAGTCAACAAAGGCAGCTTTGTGGGATCTATCCGTGCTCGTTTAGCGGCGTGGGCCCACGATGTTTGCCCCTGTGTGGGCTTGCAAGCACAGCACGTGTGTGAATCATTATCTCTGTGTCATAGAACTTTGTTGGAATGAGGCTTGTCATGCACAGCTATCTAACAGCCATCACTCACTGTTGTTTCGCTCTTTCTCTTCCTGCCCGTCGACAAGGAAGAGACAAACCGCTGTAACTAATACGTAACAGGACTGCTGAGCCCTGGAAGAATGACTCAGCTGATGAACCCTTCCATAAGAGCTGATACTGCGTGGTATGAAGACTATTGACTGGTTTGGTCTATCAGGCTCAGACAAGCCTGTGTGTCTCATTGACAGAGTTCAGTCTAAGAGGAAGTTAGTTGCTGATCATCCTGTTGGATTTGATTTCAGTTTGGCAGGGAAAAATAGATAATTTAAAACATTTATAATTTAGGTTTATATGAACTTTGTCGACTAAAGCTTTTATAAAAACATGGCAAGTAACAAAAGCAAAAAACTAAAACATACCTTCTTTTTCTTGCCAGCAAAGTGTGGCCTTGCTCAGTTGAACACATGCATCCACACGTTTCAGTGGATTACCCTGTCACAGGGTCTTTTCCCTTCTATTTTCAAGTTGACAGCTCAGATATTTTGTGTTTCACAGGCTTTTCCAAAATTATGTCAGTGGGCGACGAATGAGGCCGAATCGGCTCTTAGCTTCCCTCTGTCCAATAAAGCAGCAAATGCCTCAGATGTTCCCCTTCATTTTAAATCCTGCTGCTTACTAAAAGTGTAAATCTACTGACTTAACTTTGTGTCAGACTGAGGAGGACTATGGGATTCAAAATTCAAAATTTGCAGTTAAACTAGGGCATTATTGTCAAAAAAAATGCTCCACAGTTTTAATGACTGGACTAAAGACAAATAATTACAGATTTAGAAGAAAAAGAAAAAGCTTTGCATTAGTTTGTATTTCTGTGAGATCAACATTTTCTTAGTAAATGTTCTAATTTGACCGAACGTTAAAAACTTTATTATCTCTTTATACATTTTCTTCATTGACTTATTTTATTCAGTAAACCAAATTAAGATCAGCACTAACTTATCATAGACAATTAGACTTTGCAAGATAGAAAATGTTCGGATTAATCGAGATGACCTCAACAATCTTGAACTAGTAGAACAAATCACCATGAATTCATAAATTTATCATAGTTTATTTATCAATTTTAATGTATTACAATATGACACTTTAAAGTGTTTTCATTGATACTCATGGCATATTTCAAAGCTTCCCGTACAACCCCGCAGCGCACAATGAACATTTAGCCATTTAATACAAAAGCAAAAACAGAGATTTTAAGCCTTAATCAAATGGAAAAAAGCATAAATTTATGTATTTTACTTCAACAAATGAAGGCCTAAATAAAGGCCATTTAGAAGATGCAAAACAAATACACTATAAATACTTTTTGAAAATATCATTACATATCAAGGTAACATTATTAAATTTAAAAAAATCATAATTAGAGCAGATTTGAACTAGTCCACTACAACCATCCTTTCAACTTTCACATGAAAGCATCAGTAGATTTAAACATATTTATATAATGAACTGTGAGGCAGATGGCAGTAACACTGAGACAATAACTTCTGTAAGTGGGGAAGAAGTGGACCAGCAGAACCAAGGAGATAAGAAAAAAAAGTTTATTTTGAAAAAGAACAAGAGTTGGTAGAAATCAAGAATTCAGTCTGAGATGACCATAGCATTCACTGGAATCAAATCAAGTGCATTGAACAACTTTAAAAGAGTGCAGGCAGACAGAATGGATAAATACAGACTCACAGAAGACATAATTTCCAAAAGTGTATTTAACCAGTTTGCACCCAACCTACAGTGACCTGTGCAAAAACCGGCTTTACTTCTGAACCTGGTAAAGTTAATCTGGGTCACATGAGTCAGACTTTTCGTTACTTTGATGAGAAACTATGTCAACCAAAACCAAAATAACAATGATGTTTCAGTGATGAGGATAAAGGGCACCAAATCCTTCATGATCTACAACTTTTGTGACTGTAGTCCATGAATAAAAAAAAAGGAAATTCTAATTAGCAACAAAAGAAAGCGTACTTTCGTTTATTTGTTATTTTTTTACTCTCCTGGAATCACTCTTAATGGTGGGTTTAAACCATCACTGACTGATTATGAGCAAAAAACTTGAAACATTTGGAGTAGTCTGTCTGTGTTAACAGTCTATACATCAGCTGCTGGTTTCTTTTCCAGCTCCCTCACCATTAAACCCATTTGTCTGTTTCAACTCTGAGCTTTTTGATCTGAGTCCATTAGGATGGACAGTCAACTTTCAGATGCTAGATCTAGGTTTGAAAATTATTTCTTGCAGATGTGCACTCTGGCATTTCCTTCATGTGTGCTGAACTCGTTAAAGCAACTTTCAGAACAAGTTAAATGATTTCAGTAAAGAATCCCACCGAGGAAAAAATGATGGAAAACTTTTTTCAGATTTTACATTTTTTTTTATATGCTTGATTGAAAGATCTGCAACTCCAGCTTATGCCTTCACCTCAATGTAAAATTCATTTCCAATCCGTTTTATCCTTTTTAGGGGTCACGGGAGCCTAACCCGGGTACTCATGGGCGAAGGCAGGGTACACCCCTGGACTGGTCGCCAGTCTGTCGCAGGGGCCACAATCACACACCCATGCACACTCACATTCACACCTAGGGACAATTTAGAATAACCAATTAACCTGTGAAGCATGTTTTTGGACAGTGGGAGGAAGCCGGAGTACCCGGAGAAAACCCACGCATGCACGGGGAGAACATGCAAACTCCACACAGAAAGGTCCCCCAGCCAGGACTTGAACTGGGAACCTTCTTGCTGTGAGGCAGGAGCGCTAACCACTGCGCCACTGTGCAGCCCTGTGCAACGTAAAATTAATTTTGAAAAGTAGAACATACACAATATTATAGTTCTAGCATTTTAAATTGTTGCATTAGTTTGTGTGCAGTAAAAAGCACAACAGCAAATATGTGTATTTGATATAAATCAACTTCAAAAAAGGCTCATTGATCTTTAATCTCCTCCAGAGATGTCTCCTCTTCCTCTATGTCAGTCCATCTTTTTCAGTTTTTCCACATCTTTTCACGTCCATCAATGTACCATCCTCCCCAGAGTTGCCATTTTGTTTCATTTTGATTCACTTTTACTCCATTTTCACCCCGTGTGTCCCCTTTTCTCCGTTACAATCAGACCCTTTCACGCTTCCCTCGAATTCCCTCAGCCACTCCCGCATTCTGTCTTCTGTCTTCCTCCATCTGTCTATCTTTTTCCCCCCTCTTCTTCCCTCTCTGCTCTGCTCACCTGCAGCACATAAAAATTCCTCTTTCCTTTCTCCAGAGGATAGTTCAGTCACTCGGGGATTTACTGCATTCCTCCATGCTTTCCCTCTCTCTTTGTCTCAGTATGTGTCTTGTCTTTTTTGCTCTGTGTTTTAGCAGAACCACACAGTTTTCAATTCTGACAATCTTGTCTTTTTAACACATTTATATCCCCCTTTAAATCCCCTTTTGCTTTTTCTCTCCATACCATTCCCTGGTTCAAAATAAACACTAAACCTGTACCTGTCGTTTAAATGACCCCACCTGTTATTTTTTTTTCTTCCTGTCTCTACAGCACCCACTCCACCTGCCCCACCTGGCCTCTCCCTCTCGCTGGGTTTCTGCTATGAGCTGGAACAACGCCTCCACCAAGTTAGCTGGAGGGCGCAGGGTTGGGCTGCAGCTCCTGAGTGTGTTTTTTTATTTTCTTTTTTTGTGGTTGGGGGTTGCTTTAAGGCCTGGGGCTTGGGATGAGGCTGATTTATGAGTTAATCAATAGGTTGTCCGTGTGAGTGAGCGAAACTGCAGAGATGTGTGAGCTCTTTCATGTCGATGTCTGTGCATGTTGACTTAGCCCGTCGGGGAAAACACCAGGAGCTGTAACTCCCTGTGTTGTTCTGCTCCTCGACATGTTTTCAAAAGCAATTAGGGAGAAAATGGGGCTTGGTGCTCATTTCTGTGATGGTTGAATGACTTACATGTGTTGATGCTCTCTCACAGTTGTCTGCATGTTTTACAGATTTGACTGAAGTCTTACTTGACTTTTAAAGACAAAAAAAAGAAAGAAAGAAAGCTGTGTGAATTTATGAAAAAAATATTTGAGACATCATCTGATAAAATAAACATTATTCAATGTGTTTGATGAAGATTTTGTTTTGAATCTGGTTCAAATTCAATCAGAGCATACACCTGAGCAGGCCATAATGAATGCTGGAAATGTCTTCTGGTGTGGTCAGCTCAGACAGGGCTAAAGAGAAAGAAGACCAACAACTACTGCATATAATCACAAAGAATGCAGGTTTACTGGTCTGAGCTTCACTGTCTGTAGACAGTGGTGGAAAAACAAATACAAAGGTCAAGTCCATCATGGAAACAACAATCATCCCATCCATTCATTTTCTGCCTGCAGAGCTGGCTGTCGTCAGAGTTCATCTTCTGACAGACTCAGGAAATCATTTGTTCCACAGACCTTAACTGTTTAACTGCTCATTTTAGAAAGGCGGAGTGGTGTTGAAAAGAGTAACAGGTTGAACGCAGCTTTTTCATGCACTACACTAGTAGTTTTGTGGAAAGTTGGAAATTAAAAGTCATAATATTAGATCACAGCGTCTGAACGGCGTTGAACAGGAGGAAGAGGATCTTGCAAAGATCAGGATGGACCAAAGTCAGTGCGCTTAGTGTCACACTTATCTTAAATTTGTGTCATTCATGCTATCCTGAAGACAAAATCTGATATCTAGACAGACAATAATAACACTAGTAAGAACTGTTTTTTTTTTAATCAACTGGAACCCTGTTTCCACCGTCATTGCTTGCCCACTTGTCTCACTGCGATAATCTTTTTATCTATTTTAAAATCGTTCCCAGTGGTCTTTTAATTATGATTGCCTTATTTAGCCAATTTTTTAAAAAAACAGTTGTTTTCTTGGACATTGTTTCTGCAGAGCGATTTTAGTTCATTAGAAATTTATTAGAAGTTGTGGTGGGAATGCTGCATTTGCCGTCATCCTCCTGTTTACACGCTCTCCTGCTAGTTCACAGCTCCTCACAACTCTAGCTCAACATGATTGTCTGCAAGTGGATCCATTAGAATGGAGCAGAGCAGGAAGCTTGTGGCCTGCCAAATTAATATTCCGTCACAGCTAAAAGTTTTTTTCAACTTCATTTTTTTGTCTGCTCCAGAATCAAAACGATTTGAATACAAAGAAACACTCAGAAATGCGATTTTAAGCTTAATCTTTTTTTCAATATGCCCTCCATAGTGAGAAAAATTCCACAAGAACACGTTAAAAAATATTTCCTTTGTTTAAGTGTCCTTGTGTTTGTTCCTGCTGTGATTCATGATCAGGCATCAAAGAAACCGACACAAAAACCTTCAATAATGAAACTGTTACAAAACACAAATACTCATCGTTAAATAACCTCTGGTTTAAAAATCATCTTATATCAAAGTTACAGAAAATGTTCCAGTTTAATCAATGACTTTACTCACTAAGTGCTTTAACAGATTGAGTTGTTTACGCAATTTGAATGGAAAATGTGATACTGTCAAAAGTTTTCCTTACATTTTAGTTGTCCCTTTCTTTAACAAGAATTTTTTGACTCCAGACATGAAGAAGTTCTGGATGAAATGTCCAAGTTTCTACTGTATTATAAAGCATAGAAAAAAACCCACAAAAGTTGTATTTTAATGCACGAATGATAGGAAATGCATTTTCAAAATGTATAAAAACCATATTAACAATTAAGTTAATTTAGAGTAACATTTGTTGAAGCCGCTGAACAGGAGTAAAAGTTTAGCATCAGCATTAAAAGTGATCAGAGGCTGTGGAAAATTGCATTAAATGCGTTGTTTCTTTACGTAGGCTATCACTTCCGGGTTTGCTCCAACATTGCATCATGGGTTTTACCAAACACAGCAACATTTTTTAGTCTTTTTTGGTTCACTTAAGTCGAACCCAAAATCTGAATCATCAGATTGAAAAACTTTCACCTAAAAGTAAATGAGTATAAGAAATATTGTACAGCTAACTTTAGGTTAATTGTATATCACCAGAAATAACATTCTTTAAAGATTTTTTTAAACTTCCTTCCATAATCATACATTGCTGTTAGCTTTAAGTCTGCATGGATGCCTGATAGACTTATTTATACACTTGTATTCATAAAAAAAATGTCTAGAAAATTGAAAAGCTGAAATATCTATCCGGTAACCCGAAATTGACTGTTGAATGTGGCTTAAATTTTACAACACAGATTTATCGCCACAGAAAGTTTTTTCAAAGAAAGAATGAAGAAGCCTTTGTGATGCTTTTTCTTGTCCTTGATTGACTGTAATACAGATTTGCTTGATGCATGCATGCTTGAGATGAGGAATTGTGGAAAAGGGAGTACAAGGGAGAGCTTCTTTAAAGCCCACTGTGACCGAAAGCAAACTGTACAAAGAACTGACAAAGGGCATTTGATGAAATTTACAAAGTCTGAAAACTGACATGCAGGCTGAGGGAAGAAACAGGAAAGCAGGGAAGGGAGCAGCAGAGGTCCATAGAGAAGCAGATGCGCCCATCCAAAAACTTTGCTCCCCAAGTCAAGTAAACTTGAGGTGATTCCAGCCACCACAGACAGGAACATCCCTCTGCACACAGGCTTAGAAGATTTTATGATCATATTCCTCCCATTACTCATAATATTTAACTGGCTCCAGTTGAAGGATTAGATGTTTTTTCCTCTAATATTTCTCCCATGGTTCAGGATGGGAATTGCTGAGGCATTTTATATGCTGCCGAGTCGTACTTTTATGCTTTATACGTTTGATGTGTCACGGTTTGTTAGAGACTAAATCGCCTGTTTTGGAACAGCTGTCCCCCCACACACAAGAAGAGCTTAAAGCGCTGTCTCTCCTTCTTATTCTCAACACACGCTCAACACACACCTCCGTCCTCCAACCTGAAAAGGGGAGAATGGTGCAAAAGGTAAATAGAAAGCTTTTAAACTGTCTGCTGGACACAAAAAGACAGGATAATAGAGGAACTGCAGACTCGCTTACACATACACACAGCCACACGTGTTTGTGTCACTTTGGAAGTCAGAAGATTCATGCTTTGGAGACCAATCCTAAATTTTATCCTTACAAGTACATACCACATCTCAGCCTTGCTTGGAAATAAAAATGTTGTGACCTTAAGTTTGCTGTAAAATTGAGAAAACTTAAACAAAGATGTAAAAAATGATCTCATCAAATGACCAAAAGTAAGTTTTTAAAAGTGTTCTCTTGAATAACTGCATTTCAAGATACAGGCATTTGTAGTTGTCTTATCCAGAAATAGGTTGATGGCGGCCACTTTGGGTTACTCAAAAGCTAAAATATGAGTGCTACACAACTGTGTAACACAAGCACAATGCTTTAGTAACATGGAATAAACAAAAACGGACAAATATGTGCTAAGGGTACCTCATTTGTGAATGATCATTTTTTAATAACTTTTTTTTTTCAACAAATCCAAAAAAACAAGCAAAAAAAGCAAAACAGGGCTCTAGCATGCAAACCCACTTTATAATATTTGGTCACAGCTTCTTCTATCTGTCCGTCTGTTTACTCACAGATCCATTGGTCTATAAAGACTGACGGCTATGTACATGAAATATAAGTTTTAGGGTTTCAGGTGGTCATAAACTTTACATGAGAACCAATGGGAAACACACAAAAATTAAAATTGCCGGCAGAAATATATCTCAAAATTAAAAAGTATAAATTAGAAAATGAGTAGCCTAATGGCACATTGTATGACTTGCAAAGTTGTTATGGTACCTTAATGCTTTTATGTGCGATTTTCTTTTTGTGAAAGATGATTATATGTTTAATGTGTAAAAATGTATGTATAAAATATAGTAAGATTGGAGGTGGGAATCAACAAGATTTTCATCTACCCACTCCTTTATCAAGCACTTTATCACTTTCTGTTTATCATGCCTATTTAACTATTTTTAATTTATGTTTGAAACTAAAAGAATATCAATCAATTATAGTGTACAGCAATGTTTGTTGTGTTCAAAATCAATGAACGCAAAAAATTGCATTAAAAGTAAATAAATAAAGTTTATGTTTTCTGCTTATAGAAAAGACACTTTTTTCTGTTATCCATTGGTTGCTCAAAACACAGCAGATTTTTTCTCAATACAACCCTTTCCCATTTTGCCCTTTTTTGGTTATAGTACCCATTTGTTTGCTAAATCTTAATTTTGGCTTTGTAGTTGCTCTTCTTTGGCCATATAGGTTATTGACTTTGTTGCTTGCCAGTTGTTTTGGCGTCTTTTTAACTGGTTGACAAGTTTTCTCTTCATTGCCATCTGCTGGTTAAAACTGATCAAAATGAGTTAAAATTTGCTACAGATATGTTATTAATTTAATCTAATCCATTATCAAACTGGATTCCATGAGTTTAAATAATTACTTGGTTAGAATTTTTATTTTAAATTTAAAAATGACATGAGATTGAGGTTTGCACTTGAAAAAAAAGACGAGTGAAAAAAGGCTTTTTCTGCTTCATTGGTCCATCTCTGCACTGTGAGCTGAAATGTTTTTCAGTCCTTTAAAGTACAGTAGAATGACTTAACAAAATAAAAAGGTAAAGGAGTGTGGCAATGAAAAAGGGAATCAATGTCAAATAATACAAAAATGCTGAAAGGTATCAAATCAAAAGTCATCTATAACTGAATTTAGATTTGCGTTTGACAGAAAAGCACATATATGATAATGTAAACTGTCAGGACTGAGCTTCTTCAAGGTTTCTGAAAAAGTCGTGATGCTCAAAATCCAAAACTTCAGTCAAATTATTTTTTATTTTATTTTTTTTTAGAAAAACAAATTCTCCTGACTTCTGCCTCTTGAAAAGAACTAAAGCATCAGTTTCAGTCAGTTTTCATGTATCATCGTTGAATTGAAGGCTTCCACACCATGTGCAGTTTTCTTAAAAGCTTGGTCCCATTTGTGAGGTTTTTACCTGTAGACGGGCTTGGATAACTTCCATGCTCCCCCCCAGGATTGTGTAATTTTATAACTCAAATCACCTTCAAGCTCCACCTGCTGCTGGTAAAGTTAACTCTTACACTATGCCACATGCATGAACTAATTTTAATTCAATTTTACATTAAGGAATGCTTTGGTTGAAACATGAAGTTAGTTTAATAATTCTGCAGAATCAAAGCAGACTTTCTCTCCCATAACAGCTCTTTTTGTTTCATCTTTCAAATGTTCTGAACTCTGAAGAGCTTTCCTTTTCCAGATAGGATTAACATTTTTGGCATGGACTCAGAAAGTACACCAGGCGTATCTTTAAACGGTGGTTTTAAAAAGCTAGCCTAAAACTTTTTCATAATTCTGCCACACCATCTGATTAAATGTTTCTTCTGCTTCGCTTTCGGAGAAGAACACACCAAAGAACATCTGCCATCGGTTGGATGGACAAGGACGAGTAGGCCAAACGACAAAGTGAAGGAGACCTTCACATACAGATGAATTGCTGCCCTGGTTTCACTTCTCATCAATAAACGTATTGGAGAGAAGTGATCCCTACAGTGCGTAACCAGGCTGACTCTGTTTGTCCTCTTGTTGTCAATTTTAATCCAGATTTTTTTCTCCAGAAAGAAAGAGATCACAGTTGCCATCCACACAATCAACCTTGGAAGCAAAATCGTTCAAAGGAATGCAGAACGACTTGTTTTAAATAAATGCATGCTTTCAATTTGAATTCGCTTGGCAGAAGGAACAAACATTATCGGTCAGTTTGGCTCAGCTTTTCCTGGTTTTGTATCACGTCACTCGCAGGAACCTCAGAGGGAGCTAAAGTGAGTAGAATGAGCTTTGCTGTATCTTGGCTATGGTTTGATTGGCACTTTAAACAATCAAATCAAAGTGTTGACAGCTGGGACTGGTTTGCCTCAACTACGGTGGTTGTAGAGACAGAATTGAACAAATGGAAAAGGAAAAATATGGACTAGCATTGGAAAGTACAGAAAAAAACCACACACAATTGAGTTTTTTCTGCCTTAACAAGATCTGTGTTAACAGAGGAGCTAGTTTTTCATTCAAGGCATAATCAGATTCATGTGGATGAACCAAATATCTGCTGGACATGTTGGAACAAAACAATGTTATGAGAAGCCTTCTGGCTCTCGCGATTTGTTACTGTAAAACAAATTCCCACATCATGGAAAAAAAATCCAAAGTTGTATCAATAAATTCCAAGTGCCAAATGGGGCAGCCATGGTGCAGAGGTAGAGCGGTCGACCTGGAAGGTCACAGGCTCGATTCCTGCCTTGCCTGCCTAAGTGTCAAAGTGCCCTTGGGCACTGAACTTCACTTTGCTGCTGGTTGTTATAGGTTGGCGTCAGTGTGTGAATGAGGAATGGAACTGTAACCGTAAAGGGCTTTAGGTCTTCAAGGAAGGTAGAAAAGCGCCATACAACAATACATCACTAACCATTTCTGGGAGTTGAAAGTAGAATCCTTCCAATTCATCCTAATGTATCCATTCTAGTTTGCTTTTAAAAACATGATGAAGTTTTGCTGTCTACTAACTTTTTCATTTTTCTGCCAGAGAAAAGTTGACCTAATATGAGTAACTTTTATTTTTCTCATCTCTGAATGCCACAAATCAAATTTATAGTGCTTAAAAACATATCCACAAGTAGTGATGTTGCGCTGGGATGCAGTGAACACTTCTCAAGTTTTACAACCAGCAGGTTGGAGACTAGACTTACACCATTTATTTAGCCCAGTTTTGTTAGAAAATACTCAAATCTTTGACTTATTCATTTTGCTATGGTCATCTCTTAAGAAATGGAAAGCAGCTGAAAGATGATGACCGCTGTCAGTGATGGTGTAAAAACTAGGCGTCCAAAAGGACAGATGTCAATGGTTTTTTTCAGAACACAAGGAGAACAATTTAATTCCTCTGATTTAAGTACGGTGGCCCTGAAGTGCAAATCACACCAACAAATCACTCAAAGCAAAAATAAATGAAAGCTCACAACGACAAATAAAAAAGCAAAACAAAAAATAAAGAAAACAATGTTACATTTTAACAATCAAAACAAAATTCCAGAAACCAAAACACAGTTAAAAAAAAGAAACAAAATAAAAATGAAACATTTTGGATGTTTTTTTTAGTTGAATGATTTGTTGGTGTGATTTGGACTTCAGGGCCACTGTACTTTACAAATGTCCTAAACTTTCATGGCTACTTTGAGAAAGCTGCCCTTTCTTTTACATTTAAAAGAGTTACAAAAAGGGAAATATACTCAGCTGGAACTGCTGCCGATTTAAAACTCACGATGGAAGAATATGGCAGATTTCTGTGTACTGAGAAAGTAAAATTGTAAAAGACTCATCCTTATTCATCATTTAAGGAAAAAACCTTCAGGCTGAATGAAAATCGAAGCAGCGGGCTTTAAAACCTATCCGTCACAAACATTTGTTTCCCTAACCTTTTGCCAAATCCAAATTGCGTCTCCTTCTCTTAAGCTTTTGGTGGACTTTCATTAAAGTATGCTTTTAAGTTAATGCACGATCTTATCACGCACCACAGTTCAGCTCAGCTCCTCTTGCTTCATTTGTTATCCCCTCTAATCTTCCTCTTCCTCCTTCTCCCTTGCACTGCCTTTGCCTCACACGCACACAAACACACACCTTTTTCTCTTCCTCCGTTGTCCTCCGTCTGCTTCAAGGCACTCATTATCTACTTGAAGTTGTGGAGTTCCTTAAAAGGCAGAAATAGAAGTCAAGCAAAAGGAGACTGGAATACTTGAGGCCTGAGACACTAAGACCTCCACCATTCCATCCTTCAGTTCATCTTTTGTTTTGCCTGTCTTTCTCATCCCTCCATCCAGAGTTAGTATTACACTTGTAGTCCTGCTCTTTCTCTACTAATCTTTAGCATGTTTTCTTTCCCTGGCTCATCCATCATGTGCTGTCGCCGGCGGTGGTAGCCCCGTCTTGTAATTATCTCATATTTATGCGAATATGCTTGTCCTGTACCAGCGCCGTCTTGGTTTGATGCACACTCAGGATTCCTTTCTCTCTGTGTCTCTATTTTAAAAGCTTTGTGACATAATTTAATCCAGAGGAAGACATTCGGTTGGCTCAATGGCACTGCGGGACCTCTTTGATTTCACCCAGCCTCAATCGTGGCTGTCATTTTTGCACAACAGGAGTCCTTGTGAAAAACATGTTTTTTTTAATTACTTGAGGCATCTGCATACCTCACATGATACAAATGTATCAGCAAAAATTAGGAAAATACTTTTTATTTTGAGTACTGTGCAAGCATGCAATTTCAATTTAGGGGTCCTCAGTGGGAAACCAACTCCATACCACTGCACAGTACTTGTACCTTGCTCTGCCTATTGAACTTCAGAGAAGAGTGCATACAGAATCAGCAGAAGGTAATCACCCAGTGCCCTTAAGGTCTAAAGGCTCCTTGAAAGGATAACTGAGACCACATTCAGTCTGAACTTCATTTCCACATTTTCTTTTAACTCAGACTGTTGTTTATACAAAAAGAAAATGAAATGCAATGCTGTGTGGGCATAAAAAGGCCTTTATATGTCTTTATCTCTTTAATGCAGACTTGACCTCTTCTCTGATTTGATCTAAAGCCTATGATGAAGAACAGTCCAGAGAAAGGCAGTACAGACTTCTAAATGACTTCTGAATGCCATTGACAACCTGCTGTCTTAGATTTGCAAACTACTCTATATCACTAAGACTTGTGTGTTGCCCCAATCACAAGCATTTTCAGTCTGTACACAGAAACTGTGCAACACGTTACCACTGAGTGTTCAGCAGGCATCCTGTGTTCATTTTAAAAAAAAAACGTCTAAAAACCTGTTTTAATAGACAGATAATATTTCAAAGCTTCCTAAGACAAGTGGTACTGAGCCAAAAGCATTGGTTAAATTTAGAGAAACATGAAAATCTACCATTTCCATCTTTGCTGACTGGATTTGATGCCACATCATGCTTGAAGGTTCAAGATTCTCTCTCAGCTTTTTTTGATATTTTTATTTCCCAGATAGTCAATTTATCTCCGAGCTCTTGTGCAAAAAATAAAGATTTCAGCTATCAAGAGGATAAGGGCTCTACACTAACCCCAGTTGAAGATTTATTTATTTTGGGAAAATGTATCTGTGCTCTTCTCCAGGACTCATGTACAGTCTGAGTCTTCCATACCACTGACGTTAGCCTCCACAAAAACCTCCACACGCCTGTTGCATTTTTATAAACCTTGAAGGGAACATCATTTGGTCCTGAGGATCATGCTGTCCTGGTCTGATGGACAAATGACCATCTCAGTAGGGGGGCATATCCACTTTTCACCCTCTCAGGCTTGCTGTTTGTTCCACTATTCTCCACGCTGAAGGGGCTCTATACATTTATTCATTCATTCATTTTCCAATCCGCTTTATCCCTTTCGGGGTCACGGGGTTGCTGGAGCCTAACCCGGCTGGGCGAAGGCAGGGTACACCCCTGGACTGGTCGCCAGTCTGTCGCAGGGGCCACAATCACACACCCATACACAATTTAGAATAACCAATTAACCTGTGAAGCATGTTTTTGGACGGTGGGAGGAAGCCGGAGTACCTGGAGAAAACCCACGCATGCACGGGGAGAACATGCAAACTCCACACAGAAAGGTCCCCCAGGCAGGACTTGAACCGGGAACCTTCTTGCTGTGAGGCAGGAGCGCTAACCACTGCGCCACCGTGCAGCCCTTATACATTTATGTGGACTCCTATAGAACCTTTCTTAATCTTTCTACCTTTTCAGCTTTTCTTTTCTTGGATTTTCTGCTCTGCATGGTGCACACCCCTCTTTCTCCTCATCTGTAAACTATCTTTTTTTGCCTCTCCATCTCCGTCTCCCCCTTGACTCAGCTTTTCTTCTTTACTTTCTAATCACACATAATCTTATCTACTTTGTCTGACTTTGCCTCAATTGTCCCCTTTAGTCACCCTAGCAGTTTCAGAACGTCTGAGTAAACTGTGGCTAACTTCCTCTTCTTGTTGTAGTTTTCTGCCCTTTTTCATTGCATGAAAGAGGCACTCCTCGTTCTCCTAATTCCTTCGATTGGTGCCGCTTCCCACTTCTTTGTTATTTTTTAGGGGTGCTGATATCCTGCATATTTTGAAGACATTCATTGCTGCTGGATCTCACCCGACTGACTTTGTAAGAAACACTGAATGCAGAGCCCTTGTCAGACATTTTAACGTTGTTTACCCATGAGTACCTTTTCCTTCCTTGTTTTTTTGTCAGGCCCTTTTCTGAAGTCACTGTCCGCATCCACAAAGACATATCTGTACTTGCCTTACCTTAACATTTGTTGCTAGTTTTTCTTCTGAAACACTTGTCTTATTTAGTGTCAAGCCGGTCCTGAGGTTATGAACTTCTCTGTGAGTCGTCTTCTGTTCTTGTTCTCTCGGACTTCAGGCATATTGATCTGAGTTCTTCTGCATTCTTGACCAAACACAGTTAGTTCTCATGAATTGCTAGTACAATATGGCTCAAACTGGAGTCAATTTCCTCCTACTTGTCACCTTTCCAGGCTGTCACTTGATTTTTCTCCAGTTTCAGTTGTCTCATTCCCTGAAGTCCCGAGCTAAAGTGAGCAGTAGCATTGCAAATGCTCGTGTCTGTGCCAAAACTAAAAAGAAAGAAAGAAAACCCAATCATTGCAAAGTTATTACTTTCTTAATGTTACTGTTTATTGTTATAAATTATCTACTGTAAGTGCTTAGAAGCATAGCTGCAAGGTGGCTGGGTGGTCAGTGCTCTCACCCAAAACCAAGAAGACCCTGGTTCAAATCCCAGCTCAGACCCTTCTTTTGCACAAAATCCCTGTGCATGTGTGGCTTTTCACCATCCCTTGGTGTGGGATTGATTGTGTGCCCTGCAACAGACAGGTAGGATGTACCTTGCCTTCTCTTAACATGAGGTGGCTACAGCAACCCCATCACCCCAAAAGGCTTTCAACAGGTAATGAAAATGGATGGATGTGTAGAGGCATAAACCACTGATAAAAATGACACTTGTGTTGTGATGCACAACGTATCAACATAGTTTCATACACATAATGTATTGCTTTTTGTAAATAGTGAAAATTCAAGCATGCATGAAACAATCATAGGTGTGTTTCCATTTATGGTATGTACATGTGTGGCTCTGAGACAAAACTGGCATATGAAATTAAAACAATGCCTGTTTTTTCAAGTGTACCAAATATTTGTTTCACAGTCAGCTGCTGCTAAAAATAGTTTTATAATTAAATCCACGCTCAATTAACAACAATCCCACTTCAATTAGAATGGAGCGGCAGGAATTGTTTGTAAACAAAACATGCTAACTTGACTGTTCATGTCCAGTTGAAGCAGTGGGGTGAGCCAGGAATTTTCATGAAAAATAATTGTGATTTAAAAAAATAGATGTTGCTTTATGATTGTTTCAAATTGATATTTTTTTTAACTGTAAAAATACAGATGTTACGTCTCAACTAACAGGTTTATTTGTTTCTGAGTGCTGTGGGTCTGTTGTAAAACAGAACAGCCAGGACAGGTTGTTCTTAATTTGTTAGCAGACTAATTTGCCTCTTTGCATATAAACCTCAGGCAAAACAGACAAAGCATTAAACAAATTTACGAAAATAAAGTTTGCAGGTGTTTATACATTTTCCTTCAAATTTGGGAGTGCTTTTAAGAGTTCCTTCATTGATGTAAACATTCCCATAATATCAAAGTTTAGGATAAAATTCCTAAAATAGTAGCATTCTGAGACTCCTGTTTCTACAGGTTTTCTTTGTCATGTTCATTTAGATCATTTATCTCTGGTTCTGCTTTTGAAACACATGTCAGAGGAAAATGAATTGTTTTTTAGATCAGATAACCATGTACTGAGTAAATTTGGACAAACAGATAATTTAACACATTCTTCTTGAGATTTTCTTTTTTAAATTTTCCATATTTTCAACTTACAAACATTGGATGTTGAAGGTACAGCAAAGCTGTTAAGATTTGTCTTTCAGGTCTGCACCTTTGACACTTTTTTGTTTATTAATTGGTAATATCCACTTATCTATTCAGTACATTTTGTAAAAC
This sequence comes from Adrianichthys oophorus, assembly GCA_036245035.1. NCBI lineage: Eukaryota > Metazoa > Chordata > Actinopteri > Beloniformes > Adrianichthyidae > Adrianichthys > Adrianichthys oophorus. Next base: position 8,285,622 of record BSAI01000162.1, read on the forward strand.
AATCACATCTTTTCACACATCACCCGATAAAACATACAGCATGTTAGAAATCTTTTTTTGCTGCCAAACAGGTAACAAGAAAAAGACCCAAATGCACACAGTAGTCTCCATCTGAAATCAATTCATCTGAAAGTTAAGTTGTTTTTTTTTTATAAAAAGCACAAGATGTGTTCATCTTCACCAAAAAGCACATTCAGGTCTTGTAAATCTGAAACTATGGAATGTCAAAAATTTCGAGAAGTTGGCTGTAGGTATGAGAAAAAAAAAATCCTGTGGTCATTGTTGGAAAAAAAAGGATCTACCTCAGGGATAAAGTTTCAAATAGAACAAAGGAAGACCGTTTTAAGCTGTGTGATGGTCAATAGTAGGTCTCACCAATGGTTTCAGGTTCTATTCTCCGATAAACCTTTCTGCTGATGTTAGTTCTGTGAGTGAGGTTTTCTCCAAAATGTGAGTGTAAACATGGTATTTTAATGGGGAAAAGTAATTGCTCTTTGTTCAACTATTAAACCCTCAAATATAAGTTGCAATTTTTTGTTTCTAGTTGGGGTTTCCTTTTAGAAGGACAGGAGGGAATTGTAAATTGCAGTTACTATGCATATCTTTTGGATTATGGCTACCCCAGCTACTAAGTGTGGGGTATTTTGGGTTCATGAGCCATAGAAAAGCCTCAAAATCACTACACAGAACTAACGCCAAAGAGATGTGTCAAAAAGATTAATTACTGCTTTTCTTGTCTTGTTTGCAGACAATCCTGGATCACATTAAGGAGAAGTTTTCCCTCACGTTTTGTCAGAGGAGGTAGTAACCTCACTGGAAACTGTTTTTTTTTCCAGCCTACAGTTCTGTTTCCTAAATGATTGGCCGTGTTTAATGAGGTCAAGTAGACTTCTCTTGTAAAAGTAAGCCCCACACAGTTTTTATAGGCCTCTGTTGCCCTCCTGTGGCGAAGATCAAGTGTTGCTAACTGCAGCTCAAGGCTTCTCAGGAGCAGTGAGTGTGTTTCACCACCGGTGTGCAGTTTGAAGCTGCAAAGAATGATGTGTTATGTTCCTTAAGTAATGAAATCACAGGATTAGATATGTTTAATGTTCCAAGTACCGTGAGACTCACCCTCTTTCCTGCCAACCCACCAACCTCCATCATCTTAATGAAAATTAGGACCACATTGAATTTGCGAGTGTGTTCAGGAGAAAGTGTGTGCTTGTGTGCATTCACTGATTGCTGTCTGGACTAACTAGAAACAGATTGAAGAATGATAATTAGGTCTAATAAGATGGAATTTCTCTTACAATGTCGAACAGCAACAGCATCACAGAGGTGCTTTAAAAAAAGAAGAAAAAAATCTCTTGGAATCACATCCAGAAACAGGACAAGCATGATAATTTACTTTACTTTTAATTTTACAAATAGTTTATATGTTTTGTGGTTCAAAAACAGATTCTTCATCTTCTGGCAATTGAAAGTTTGTTAAATATTAGAACAAAATCAAAATAGTAAGGTCTTGCTAAATGTTAGCATGAAGGACATGCACCATCACACATTATGTGATGTCATTATTTGTTAAGCAAAGCTGGCAGAAATAATGCTGGAAATATTCATGTTGACTTATCACATATCAATTTAAAAAATTGGCTGTAAAACATATGATTTTCATCAAAAAACACTAAGATTTTAAAAAGTTAGGCATGTGTTTTTTTTTTTTCCAGTCTGGAGCCTTCTGGTGTGCAGCAACACAATGTCAAAAAAAGATTTAAAACAATCAGTTGGAATGATAACATTTAAAAGTGTTGACATTTTTTCAGCAGTCACCTCCACTGTCTAAAACTAATAACATAAAGACAGTTTAAAAAAAAAAGAAAGTTGTTGAGAAAAAAGAAACCTTTGCTGGGCTGGTGTTTCTCAATTGGCAACTTTAATAGTGTAGTTCATTGTAGTAAAAACAGAAAGACTGAACTCACATGTGGAAAAGTTTGCTAAATAAAAACGTTTTGTGAAGTTGAAGATAATAAATCATAGGACTCCTGAAATGACGTCCTTTTCTTCAAACAAGACCGAAATGGATGCTTGGCTGCAGTTTGGTTAAAACCAAACACAGATGCACCAACACCTCATATATCAAAAAAACACAGTGGTGGAGGGGTGATGATTTGGGCTTGTTTTGCTGCCATAGAAACTTAGTGTTTTGCAGTCAATAAATCAACAGTAAAGTCAGTCATAAAGTTTTGTAAAACACTAAAGTACTCTGAAAAACGATGTGGGATCTTCTGTCCAACACCTGAATCATGACTACAAAGAGCTGCCATCATGTAAAGGTGTCGTGGTCCAGACCTGGATCTGAAGGAAACTCTTTTTATGAGAGGTGTGCCAAAGCATGTCAGAAAACCCCCATACAGTGATGCACAATTGTTAATTCAGCTGACTTGACTCTCAAACATGCAGAAAACAACTGTTTTAGGTTAATTTTGTCAAAGACAAACAAACTACTATAACCTACAATATTAAATAAAAAGCCCATTTGTAGCTGAACAGGTGAGCTGCAATTTATGTGTTATTGTGAAAAGTTTAGAAATCATTTATGTTTTTGTTTAGATTTCCTATTTTAATTAAACCCAACCCCTCATCTTCAGTTAAACCTCAAATGCAATTACTTTCTGCATGGAGACATTTTTTTGTTTCTGTAATAGAGTCTGTGAATAAATTTGATTGAATTCTGCTGTCGTTGTAATTTGCTTTTCTAATCAATCGGAAATTGCATGCATTACACGCATTTTGCAATGCAACATTTGTGTAGCTTTGATTAAAAAAGGACATTATTATTATTATTATTATTGATAATGATAATAATAATAATGATAATAGTAAGTTGAATTTAGCAGTGGGAAGGTCAGCATTAGTAAACCCAACCAAAGTGATTTAAAGAAAAGGTTAGAATTGTTTATCTGCTAATAAATCACTTGTTTTTAATGCACCAAACATACTAGGGTTGTATTTTGTGCCTTCATTTTTTACCACAGGTCTTTGTAGGCAGAAACAAATTTATAAAGTTTATCATCTTAAGATAAAGTTAATGAGTTGCCAAAAAATAGTTTCTAAATTGAAAATAACCTGAACTACATGTTTTTAAAAAAAGCTAATCTGTAAGATATTTATATCGTCATGCTTGGTGCAGTGAACTAAGAATGGATTCAAGGATTGATGGAAAGAGAATTTTAACATTAAATGGGGAAGGCTGCGGCAGGAAGAGAAGACTTCAGGTTTCAAGAACCGGTGTGTCTCTATTTTCTTGCTTGCAACTGAATACCTGAATCTTGTGTTTTCAGCCAATTAGAACATGCCAGAAGGAGACGTGATGGGCCAAAGCCCTGCGCTAAAGCAATGAAGATAATTTTATTCATTTCAAAATCATATAAAGACTAAATATACAGCTGTCAGGTCTATCATGTTTCCAGGATTAAATGACCTTCCTTTCTTAGTTTTTCATACCAGACCCACATTCTGGGTTGCAGAGTGGGGTCAGACAGGGTCACCAATCCATCACATGATTAGACAACACATTCACATTGTTAAAGTGAGAGTTCAAGGACTTTTGGGGAGTATTAGTGCAGACAAAACATGAAAAAAAAAACATAATGAAGGTCAATCATGAGACTCTCTGGAGATGTTGCAAAAACTGAACAAATATAGTCAAAAACATGTTTATCAGCAATTATCAGGACAGTCAAGGACAGAAAACAAAGCAGCCTACCTATGAAGCCACAAAGGGGCTCGGGTCTGGGTCTCCCTGTGCCGGTCCCCAGCCCGGATAAAATACAGGGTTGTGTCAGAAAGGGCATCGTGTGCAAAACATTCTGCCAAACCAAGCTGATTCTCTGGTGACCCCAGAGGGAATATGCCAAAAGGTGAACTACAAAAGTTTAAAAACATACTGAATGATGACATCGATCAACAATACAAAGATATAGCAAGAGAATCCTTAAGATGTGAAGGTGTCAAGGTTTGAGTACAGAATGATATTGAATGATTGAGTGACACATGTGGTCATGGATGCTTTTTCACTTGCACACCTTGTTGGCTCCAATGGCACAGCTTTAAACTTCATCTATAACAAAAAAAAAACCTTAAAAAATATCTGTGAAATTGCTTCAGAATTACTGCTTACAAGCACCTGGATTTTTCAACAGGACACTTTCATCTTCCAGGCCACTTTTGCTCCCACAAATAAAATGCCTACACATCGCTCTTTAGCAGCACTCTACGGCTTCCCGCTTCCTTTAAGAACGCTTTTAGAGCTTTTTTTAAGAGCTCGTGGTCTGACTCCACATTATATATCTGAACTGTTTAGATTCCACAAACCTTCTCGTGTTCTTAGATCATCTGATCAGGTTTTATTGGTAGTCTTTCAATCACATAAAAAAATTAGAGGGGATGGAGCGCTTCAAGCAATGGCTCCCAAATGTTCTACCTTTGCCTCTCAAGCAAGGATTTTTCTGGTAAAAGTCTTATTATAAGTAAACTTTACTTGTTTGCCTAAGTTCACCAAATGATTTTTTTAAAAACGTGTACTTGATATTTACTTTTGAAAAGTCGTGACATTTCCTTTTAAGGACTAGTTGTATAAATACACATTTGTTAGAGTTTTTTCTTAACCTTACACTTCGTCATTTTTTTTTACACTATGATAGGTCATTTTACGATGACCTATCACCTGGTTTCATAATAAAAATAAATATGGTCATGAATCAGTAAACATCTGCAATCTTGAGCTTTCCTTGTGAGAAAAACATCTTCATGTCACATGCAGATCAAATACAAGCCCTCAGTATGTCCAGAAGAACGCTGTTGACGCCTGTCAGTCTGGAAACACTTCTAATGTCATTCCAAAGACTCTGGGGCTCCTCTGACTTCCATCCAGCTTCACACTGTTCACGCAAAGAAAACGTCGGTAACTGCTGGATCTCACAAAAGTTATCTTTCTGCCAAATTCTCCCCAGGAGCTGACACAGGAAGTTTAAAAGATTTTTTTTTCCTCTCCAACATTCAAGAGTCTGTTGGCTTCTATTGTCCTTGGCTGTGGCCACGCGTCTATCTTCGAAAAGGGAAATCAGATCCATGACAGCATATCAAAACAGAAACCACAGCTTGGAGGAAAAACTAATGCTTGGCCAAGGTTTGCCAAAAAAAGGCACCTCACGGAGCCCCAGGAGTGGAAACTTTTTCACTCCTTAAAAGAAATGTTTAATACTAAAAATAATCATGACAAATGCACAGGAAGTGCCAACAATTACTGATTTAATGGCTTCTCTAAATCCACAACAGTGTAACAAGTCAAGCCTTTTTGTCGCCTCTGAATTCGATGGTAGAAAGAATAAAAAATAAAAAATAAAAAGATGTGGTTCTATGATGTGAGACTAGGAATACTTGCCAAGAAATCTCTGGAGTCTGTTTTAGTTTACAGCCACCACATTTGTATTCCAGTGTTAAATATTCATGTTCTGAATGTTAACATTTGCGACAAAATCCCATGTTTTTTTATAGCTGGATCTGTTTTCAACTTCTCACACAGGCATAAATCAGAGAGCTGCATGAAAAAATGGATTCTTCTCTCAAATTTTCATGGAGAAGTTCATGGAAATGGAAGCTAGACAAAAAATGAGCCCTGTGGGATTGACAGCTTTGTCATTCTGAGGAGTCAGTAACTTTGGTGCAACACGGTGACCTTTTTGGCTAATAGAAAATGTATCTTTTTGAGAGGAGAAATGCTTGCCTTGAATTGCTGTTATAACTTGTATTTTATGCAGAAGGATTGTTATGTGTCAGGTTTTCTTACATCATAATCTCATTTGTGATTTATTTAGAATGTGTTCTTATAAACTGCCTACAGTGACATTGATCAAATCAGCAAATGCTTTTCAAAGGATTTTTTGTGTTCAGAGGATCTTCAGGTACAGTTTCAATAAAGGTGGAGCGCCGGTTTAATGCTGACATTGCTCAGAGGATCCAGAAACTCCTCTCTGAGATAAAACATGACATAGATTGCTTCATGTTGGTAATCTAATATCATCCAACCTAGATCCTCTGTGCTGAAAGATTTATTGGTTTAATAATGTGCTTTACAAGAACATTCAAATGTTTAAGGGCCACTAAAAAACAATGACCTTCTGTGCAATTGTACGCTTACCTCTGCAGGGAAAATCATACATTTGGCGGAAATCATTTTAACTAAACACAAGGGACGCAAAACTGTTTTTTTCTGTTCTCTTTTTGTCTCATCTTCTTTTTTGGCTGCCTCAAGGACTGTTCAGCTTTACAGTTTTGCTCTGTAAAATTTAGCTTTTGGCAGAAGTGGACTGGTGCTGATTTTAAAATATATAAATGTATAAATGCGTTGTTCTTAAAGCAGATTCCAGTAAACCGAATGTTTATGCATGGAGTCATAACTCTATAATCCTGACCGCAGTGCAGTTTTGAACAAGAATTCAGTGACGTGAGCCCCTCCAAAGGGTCACCGCTGTGCTTGGATTTTTTATGACAGCTCAAAAAGACTTCTACATGAAAAACAGATGTGAATGAAAATAGTTTGTAAGTTTTCTGTCGTTTTTTTTTTTCTTTTTTAGCTGCAGGCAGTCTAATAGGAGGTGGGAAGCGGTGGGAGGTTGTCAACAGGTGAAAAAGAGCAGGACTTCAAAGAGAATAAGAAGAAATACCAACTTAGGTGTTAAATATTTATTATCAGTTACTAAACTGCAATAGAGTCAAGACATATTCTGGTCAATGTGTGGGTGAGTACCTGCTTAAACAACTGATCAGATCACTCTGGTGTTTGTTCTGAAGGCATAAGGTATCAATTAACTCATGTGAAACCTTCAAAGTTGACTGTGACAACATTCATTTAGGCTGAAACACCTAGACGTGTAAAATTATTGTTTTGGCAAAAAAATGATTCCTAAGATGAAGAAGTCGTGATTGTGAGTCATCTCATTTCCACCTTAGAGTATTTCTGAATCCATCCATCCATTTTCATTTGATTCTGTACAATTTTAGCAAAAATTACAATATTTTAAAAATGATTATCTATGTTGTCTGTGCTTCCGGTGCCTGTTCTAAAAAGAAAAAGTCAGGAAAGCTTCGCTATTTGGACAAATACTGACCAAGAGCCAGCCAGTGTGCTCCCAAAAATGTTAGAAATGATTTTATTAGGTACGTTAACATTTGTTATTTATTGTAATAATTTATTCAAATAATCAGTTTGGTCTTAAATCTAAATATGGAATTGACATTTGTTTTTATCCATGATTAAGAACAAACAGCAATGTACGTGAAGCTGTTTTATATATAAAGTTGGATTTGATTTGACAAATCATCTGATGTATGCTTTTGTTTTTAACCTCAGTGGCTCCGGTTTACAACATCTTTTAAATGTCCTTTCCCATTATGGTTTTAAAATTATATTTTAAATGATACATCATGCTAATAAGAGTGCTGTGCTGAATACCAAAGGTGATTTTCCTGTTTTTAAACTGTCCAATACTGAGCTTGATGTCTGTCACTCAGTAAAATATCTTGTTCATGTTCTTAATGATAACATGACCGATGATGACAACATTCACAGCTGTATATACAGTACAGTTTGTGCTCAGGCTAACACTCTGGCATGCAGGTTTTATTCATGTTCAGATACAGTCAAAATACTTTTATTTGAATCTTACTGCCTGGCTCTGTGTACTGCAAACCTATGGACTGATTACAGAGCATTTAGCATGAAGAGGCTGCAGGTGGCATACAATTATTCCCTCAGATTTTATCAAAAATACCACGGTGGTGTAGCACAAGTGAAATGATCATTGGTGTAGAAATTAACACTCTCCAAGCTCTTTGAGGAAATATTATTTCTGGTTTCATTCAACATCTAAATGTTTTTGAGAATTAAATCCTTCTACTCCTCAACATCAGACACTGCACTCTTTGATACCAGTCCCCAATTTGGAGGCACTTATATAAATGTATGTTTTACTTGTATTTAAAGTTTTTGGTATGTCATGTTTTTAATGGTGTTGACTTTTGGACCTCAAGTATATTGTAAAATTCTATTCTATTCTATTCTATTCTATTCTATTCTATTCTATTCTATTCTATTC
>BSAI01000162.1:8293769-8349429 GCA_036245035.1 Adrianichthys oophorus
TCTATTCTATTCTATTCTATTCTATTCTATTCTATTCTATTCTATTCAGTTTGTGGAGCCAGCTTTAGAAAAACAACTCTCAAACAGAGATGAAGGATGTAAGACGGATATAAGACTTGCCTCTGGAGGATAATACCTCTTCTTTCTATGCAAACTGAATGGTAAATGGTGTTTAATGCTTTACAATCTTCTTATAAGAATCCCATTAACAGTCCCGTTCTACCATGCACTTACACATTCACACACTGATGTTTGTGAAGCACTGCTGCCAACCTGCAACCACCAGGAGCAATGTGGGGCTCAGTGCCTTGCTCAAGGATACTTCGACATATGGGAGGGAAGTAGGAGAACCGAACCTGTGGTCTTCTGATCAGAGGTTGACCACTCTACCTTTGCCACACTTCAGCTCCAAACTGAAGTCAGTTAAGGTTGCACTAGATATGTTGACTCTGGAGAACTGGACCAGCTTGTAAAAAAAAAACATTAAAAAAACGTAATCCAAGATTCTGTACTTTAAGGATGTAGAGAGACATCAGCCATTTATCTACCTTTCTTTACTTACCTCCATCCTTCTTGATCCGTCTTGAGAAGAAAAAATATATTTTTGGAAGAATCGTCCAAAATGGGTTTAGACTTTATTTCTTTGGCTTTTTTTTATCCAGATTTAACCTCTGTCACAAAACTGTTTTAGCTGTCCACTGACTGAACCCTTGAATCATTTCTGCTCTGTACCCAGCAGGTGGAGCTCTTTTACTGGAGGCTTGGCTGCAAACATGTTTCGATGCCAACAGGCCCACCGACCAAGTTTGGCCAGAAGTCTGTGTGGAGCTGAGAAGATAAGGCTTCTTTTGAGTGAAGAACACACACAAGCTGCCTCTTTGAGGACAGTAACTGCTCATTATACGCAGACCGTCAATTTTGTGCTTGTTATGTTTCTTTTTAGATATGGGAACAAAATGTCTTTACAAAGTGCCACCTCTGTCCAACCCAGCCTCACTCAGATTCATTCCATAATCTTCTACGACAAAAGCGTGATCTTGTTTACTGAATAAAGATCCCCAAAATACATTGAAAAAATGAAAACAGGCAGAGTTTATGCATCTTCTTAACAACAAGCCATGATATCAAAGGGAAAAACAGACTTTGTAAGCCTATAAGATATATTTCCAGGGAGCATTGCTAGGAAAAAAAGACAATTTTGACAAAGAACAAGTTTTCTCAAAATTTTGTTTTGTTGGCTGTTTACATTTTCATTCAGTGGATTATTTTTATCCGACGTGACACCACATCTTGTGCCTGTTCTGCCGCACTAAAAAAGACCAGTTCAACACAGTTAACCTGAGCATAAAGCTGATGTGCTTAAAGGGACGTTGCAGTCAGCAGGTGAGGTTAAGGGTTGTGTTTACAGGTGTCACAGTTGGAGACAGTTCACAGAAATTCCTGCAGGATTATTTCATTAGGAAACTGAGGCCAAGAGTTCCCAGGTTTACACCTGCTGCTGGAGCAAATGCTCCCTGACAAACTGTAAAACCGTGACTGATCTGGCCAAACCATCGAAAATTGCTAGAGATTTGAGGAGGAGTTCTGTAAACTTCCCAGAGGAGCTTTAGCGCAGATTTTGCTGTCAGATGTAGACTAAATCCTTTGTTAAGAAGCTTAAATTCGAATAATGAATTATCAGAGCTCTGTTGAAATTAGTAACTAAAAATGACAGCCTAAAGAAGGGTTATTGAGGATTAATGCTGTCTTGAAGATGAGTGATTTTACACAAAAGGCAATAATACTTTATTGATTTGGCTAATTTTAAAGTTTATTTACTAGATTTGTGTTACATGTATGAACAAAACCGACTCAGATTTTGTCAAGTTTCATGTGTTCCTTTTCTCTTGTTGAAACTTTCATCTCAATAAATGAAAGTTGTTTTTTTTTAACGAAACTGCGGCTCAGCAACCTTTTTCTTTACAGTTGTATTATTGTTCTTGTACTTTATAAGTCTTTAGCAATCAAGTTTGTAATGAAAGAATGTAAATGAAAGTGGCTGCTCATGAGCAATTCTGCCACACGACTTCAACAAAAGAAAGACAACTCTACATGTTCCAGTAAAACAAGAAGTGCAGGCCATTTTTCTGAGGCATCTAACAAAGAATGCACAAAACCTACCCCTGTGTCAATCTGCTGATGAGAGAAGGCTAAATCACACCAATCATGGGAACTTTAGTTTCATTTGAAAGTTTTAGTAAATGTACATTGAAATGAATTTTATGGTTAGGAAAGCTAAATGCTTGTGTGAAAAAATACCAGTTAAGGTTAACAATTTCAATCTAGAACATGTTTATTTCAATTTGATCCAAGCCAATGAATAGACAAGTCAAAACAGTGAAATTAATATACAGTAATTGTATATTAATAATCAAATACATGCATACAAGTGGCTGACCTCTTGATCTAGGTTGAGCTTGAGCTCAGAGATGAGTTCAGCATCAACTCAATCAAACACACCAGAATAGTCACCGAAAGTGTTATAAAATATGATGTTAAACTTTCGAATTAACCCCCTTCATTCTTCTTGAGCAGGAATGCTCCCTCTTTTTTATTAATTTAGAAGAAATCAAAGCCAAAAAAATGTTTTACTCTTTGCTTTTCATTACACTTTTAATGTTAATGTAAAAATACATAAAACGTTTTTGTACCATAAATACAAGTTTATGGTTGTACTTTACACACTGTAGTTTAGGAGCATCTTTAACTTCATCTTCAGGCCTTCTTGCTGTGGGGCGAGAGTTCCACTACACCACCATACAACTCAAAAAAGGAAAACTGTGTCAAAAAAGTGTTCCTTAAATATATCTTCAACAATAAAACGATGTTTTGAGGAATTGATTGATGGACATAGTTGACATGGCATCGCTTTTTGTTTCCATAGAGTCAGAATGAGCAGCTGCAGACCACTGGGAGAAAATGTAAGTGAGTGGAAACACTGATACCGTGGGGGTGTAACAGGGCGTGACGTTTCCCCACCCCTAACAGAGGCAAACTTTACAAAGAGGGAGGGAAAGAAGTCAAATTGGAGAAGGCTAAATGGCTAGAGAGGGAAGAAGCGCTGAGCTCAGCAGAGGATTTTTAGAAACATCATTAGAAAAAGAAATCACCAAAAGGAAAAGTTGTAATTAAATAGGTAAAAACACGATTATAATTAGTGTTAAAAAGGAATAAAAGTAAACTAAAGTCAGACTCTTGAGAGTTAAAGAGCAATTCTGAAGTTGATGTGAAGAAATTTCCTCCCAAAGAAGACTCAACAAAGTGAGTAAGTGCTGTAAGTCTTTTTTAACTCCAAATATCTTGATGCGTAAAAGTTGCGCTGATCAGTAGAGTGGAGCGGCTCGATAAACCGGGTGGTAAAAGACACGTGGCATGAGGCTAAACAGAACAGTACAACATCTCTTCAACTCCCAGAGGCTCTCCTTCTTTTTGAGCCACTCTCTTAGAGCTATTTCCTCATTTAGTCTTTCCTTCCTGTAGTATCCTACTAAACGTGTGCGTAAATCCTAGAACTCATGCAAGATTCGGAAAAACCCGCCCACAAGAAGGTTTGTGTCGCTCATCCAAATCACATTTAAAAAGACGCGTGTTTCTGCGTTTGGTCAGAAACAATAGACGCGTTTGTCCATCCAGATACCTTTACTTACCCCGCGCAAAACCGAATTGATCCAACTTCATGTACTTTTATCTGACAAATCTCCATGTTATTTAGATATAGAGAATCGCATTCTGTCCAAAACATTTAAAACTATTTACATTGATCCATCTTGGCTGTTAAACTATTCTTGCAACTCTTTTTGTGTTTCAAACGATATTTTTTTCCTCCTGATGGGAACATCCGTGCGTCATACTTATCCAAATCAAATGTAAACATCAGGAAAAAGTTAATGTCGTTAGAATGGACGAATTATCAGTTTACATGGAGCCAAACTTAAAATTCATATATTTGTTTGAACATTGGGTCTTCATGTACTATTATCCCACCATTACCTGTTAAATTCCTTGTTTCTACTAAATAATGTGTACTTAACTTATTAATAAAAATATACAATGTATACATGTACAAGTTTGTAATTCATAGTTTTGCTAAAACTGATCATTTCGACATTTTGAGCGGTAAGTGAACGCCGCATCAGTGCTCCTGGAGGAGTAACCGGACCCGGGTTGAGGTCCTGAGCGTGTAGAAACAGCTGCCACCCCGCCGGCCAGCCTCCGAGTGCTGCGTGGGCTCCGTGGGGAACATTCGGTGTATTTTCCTTTAAAAAAAAACATGTGAGGATAAGATGTTTGTGATGCGGTTCTCTTAAGTCCCGCAGAGGTCGACAAACACGACCGGACAAGGTCAGCATATCCTCAGGAGGGGAAAGAGGAGCAACAGGAACCTTCAGAGAAGGCCGAGCAGTTGTGAATTGCAAACAGAAATTTAGATAGACTGCATGTTGTAGATGTTTATAATAATAATAATAATAAAACACTTATTTTTCCATTTCAACCCCTCAAAATTGCCTTGGAAACTCCATAGCTGCAACATTGCATCATTCCTCTTCTTCTCAGGTATTTCAGGAAACAGCTTCCTTATATGGTGTTGTCCCTGCTTAGGCTTCTGGTCCCTCCTCCAAACACACACTTCACAGTGTTATGACAGGAGTTTGCAACCGCCTGCCAAAGCTAAAAGCACTTCATGTTTGACTTGTTGGCAAGTCTTTGTTGCTTTGACCTTCTGGCATCATCACACCACCAACTGTTTACGAATGACAAAGTTCAGTTTCTACAAGAGCCGGCCTGCACCGTGCAGGTGACAAATGCAGGAGGAGGTGGGGGCTCCACGCCAGTGTGTTTTATGGATCACTCAAAGGGCCACATGCTTGTTTAACCTGAGCCTGGACAAACACTTGAACCCAAAGACCTCAAACCTTTCTTTTCTCCAGACAACATCGAATATTTTTGAATAATCACATAAATGATCTGTAGTTATATATATTTTTGTCATATATTTGTATTTTGTTGAATTAATTAATGACATACTCATTAATAAGCATGGGTTTTAAATGATTTAAAAGTGGGGCACTGAATCATTTAGTCACTCAGACTGGCTGGGCTTTAATATTTAATCTGTCAACAGTGTTTTGTTTTGTACTCTTCAGAAATCTGTACACAATTTCTTCAATGGATTATGTATATATAGCTTAATAGTACAAAAATTATACAGTTTTGGATACAGATAAACTTGGGAGTTGCTTTAACGCTCTTTGGTTTTTGTTTAATTAGGATATTCTCCGACCAGGACGGAAGCCGCACTGTTGTTCCTGGATCTGAGGTTCGACTATCAGCTGGACTCTCCTCTCCAGTACCCTGGCATAGACTTTCTCAGGGAGACTGAGGAGTGTGATTTCCCGGTAGTTGGATCACAACCTCTGGTCCCCCTTCATGAAAAGGGGAACCACCACCCCTGTCTGCCGGTCCAGTGGTACGGTTCCCGCAATGCTGCAGAGACGTGTCAGCCAAGACACCCTTCACCTTCTTGAGTGTGCTGGAGGAATTGTGGGAGTTTGCTCATCCAGTCCATATGTGTATATATACACATATATGTGTTTTGTGGATTTGGAGAAGGCGTTCGACCGTGTCCCCCGTGGTGTCCTGTGGAGAGTACTCTGGGAGTATGGGGTCTGGGGAGCCTGTCCCTGTCATGAGGGCTGTCCAGTCTCTATAAATCCAGAGCATGAGCTTGGTCCACATAGCCGGCAGTAAGTCAGACCTGTTCCCAGTGCATGTTGGACTCCGGCAGGGCTGCCCTTTATCACCGGTTCTGTTCATAGTCTTTATGGACAGAATTTGAAGGCGCAGCCAGGGGCCGGACGGGGTTTGGTTTGAGAGCCACAGGATTTCTTCTCTGCTCTTTGCAGATGATGTTGTCCTGTTGGCTTCATCGAACCAGGACTCCAACATGCATTAGAGCGGTTTGCAGCCGAGTGTGAAGCGGCTGGGATGAGAGTCAGCATCGCTAAGTCTGAGGCCATGGTTCTCGACCGGAGAAAGGTAGTTTGCCCTCTCTAGGTGGGTGGAGTGCTCCTTCCCCAGGTGGAGGAGTTTACGTTTCTTGGGGTCTTGTTCACAAGTGAGGGATGATCTGCGCGGGAGATCGACAGGCAGATCTGTGCGGCGGTTGCTGTACGTATCCGTTGTGGTGATACTCACCTATGGTCACGAGCTCTGGGTCGTGATACAAGCAGCCAAAATGAGCTTACTCCGTATGGTGGCTGGGGGGGTCCCTTAGAGATAGGGTGAGAAGCATGGTCACCCGGAGAGAGATCGGAATAGAGCCGCTGCTTCTATTCCGACCTATTCTGATCTATTCCGGCCCCGAGGAAGACCCAGGACACGCTGGAGGGACTATGTCTCTCAGCTGGCCTGGGAATGCCTCAGGATCCCCCCCAGACGAGCTAGAGGAAGTGGCTGGGGAGATGGAGGTCTGAAGAGAACATTGTGAATCAGGAACAAATGCAAAAATGGCTTTAGAAAAAGTCAATGTGTGACATAGAAGCTACTACGGCAATCAACGAGCTCCCTGCTCCGCTTCATTCCGATGCATCCACCTGTAGATGACTAGAATCATGTACGTCTTCTTCTGGGCTGGTATCTGGCTCAAATCGTATGGCTGGAAATCGCCAATATTGCTTATCATTTTTGTTGCACCTGTAATGTTCGGTTGGCGGTGTGTGGGGCTTGGGAGAGAGTGTAAACAGATGGATGATGAGAAGATGGGCTTCATTCACACCATCGGTCGAGGCCACAACTCGGAGGCGAATTTCTAATGAGCTACTTCTGCAAAGGAGAGTCCTAACTCCCATCTCCTCAACAGCAAAAGCATACATACTTAATAATTAGTAATGCACACTTGCTTACACATTTATGACCTAAAACAGTAGTTTTATTTTCAGCCAAAAAAGGGGGGGTTTCCTAAACTAGCTGGTTGTTCACAGAGTGCTGCATCCAGACGAATGAAAATCCCTCTACTAGACACTAGCCACAAATATTGAATTCCTTGGATGAAGCCACTTCTTAACAGAGGTGTCTTATCAGAACTGAACTGTTGCTCATTAGCCTGAAGTCTTGTTGTCAGATGAAATGAAGTTTTGAATTTAATTTGGATATCACGGTTCCACATTCTGGAAGAGGAGTGGGAATCAATTTTGTTTAAATTTTCATTTAGTTTCCATGACACCTTACAGTGGCCCAGAATGATCACCTTCCATGCAATAATTCACACAAAATGAGGTCCGAACAATAATCGAGTGCACATAAATGAAAACAGTGTTCAGATGCCTTACATTTAAGCAGAAAATGACTTATCCTTCTTTTTCTACTCTTCTCTTCACTACTGCATGTCCACCACTTACAGTTGGAAGAAGCTTGGTAAGAAATGTCAAAGCATGCAAATTCTGCTTTTTCACATCTCTATTCCGAGCGTGTCATATTTTTCCGGCCAGGCACAAACCACAATGATCAATTTCTCCTCTTTGATCAATGTTCAAACAGTTGGACACCATACAATACCATCAAATCCGAGTCCCTGACTGGTCAATGTCTGTTTAATGTCTGTTCAATGGCTGCACTTTTTGTACATAAAGCCAGAAAACTGTCTTTAAAATGTGGGTAGCTTCTCATTAATGGAAGAGTTTTGAATGCAGAACCCTAAGAAACTCACATTTACCCACGTTTATATAGACTTTATTAAAAGTGGTCGCTAAGTTGCGAAAGCTGTTGTGAACGTAGCTTAGAGAACATGTAAAATGTATATAGTTTTTTTCTAGAATGACAACAAATTTTGAAATTTCTTAAAAGTACTTTTGTATAACAAAGTGAAAAAAAAAACATTAAGTTTAAGTGTTTGCCCAAGTTTTAGTAGTTTTTGATTATAATAAAATACAAAAATGTGTTGCACTCAAATATAACAACTTTATTTTTTACATAACATGAGATTTGCAATGTTAATAATGATTAATCTAATCTCTTTTAGTGTCTTTTGTACAGAATAATTGTAGTAACTAATTTAATGTATTGATCATGTGTTCTACTTCATAGAGTGCCATGGAAGTACCTCAGGGCTTTCAAACCCTGGTTCTTAGAAGCCAGAACCCTGCTTATTTTCCTGTCCTCCCTGCCAAACCTGCTGCTGATTTGCTAACTTAAGTTATTCCACATCCTGATTGTTGAACATACTTGATTGAGGTAGTCAGCACCAAACAGATGAAGGGTTGTGGCTCTTGAGGATTAAAGTTAGTCAGTCCTGAGCTAACTGACTCATTGACAGATTTTATCCTATTTGGAAATCTGTTTATGTTAGTAGACATGTATCTGTGTCAAATATGTAGTTTTCATTTGCATACAGTATTGAACTTGTTACATTCTATTTTCTAATTTCCTGATGTATTCATGGGTATTCCGTTACATGTTCTTATTGCAGGACTTCCAGGATGCGAAACAAAATATTTACTTGCGTATCCTGCAAGCTTTTTCAGCACCTACTGTGTGTCTTGTGGCCTTTCAAGCAAATCAAAGTGGTTTCAGTAAAATTTCTGAAGAACATCCCAGAAGGAAGATAGAAGTGTTCTGTCTCCATCATGTTCTAATCTTGTAAATTTGCCAAGTTCTCACAGAAATTTAGGTGGAATTGGAAACTGGTTGATTGTTTGGATGAATTATAAAACAGGTCAGGACCCAGCACGTAAACAGAGAATGCTTTTTAATTTCATTAAAAAGTGACGTGATTTAGTGTTGCCTTCTCTAGCTGCGAACATTAACTTCAATTTGTGCACTGATCAAACACGTGAAACGTGTTTGAAACGTGATCAAACAGGCCTTCAGTTTCTCAAACACAGTGGGGTTTAAGGCGAAACTAAATCATAACACAACTCAATTAGGAGACAATAGTTGCTGACAGAACCTGTAAATTTAGTTGCGAAGTGAGCTTCTTGATCCAAATGCTTTTTTTTCTACTGTTTTGAAACCCTTTCCATTTAGTCTACTTTTTGAAAATTGCAGCATATTCTGCATGAGAAACAGGAAGCAAAAAAAACTGAGCAGTGACATCACAGATTCCGCATATAACTATGCTTTACAGGATATTTATCTTATATTTTTAAATTTTGGGACCAGAGTGCTAACTATAAATATATATATATATATATATATATAGTGCCTTTTTCATTGCCAATAACTTTCAATAAAAAATAAGGATTTATGTTTTATTATTTTTGTTGATGTACATTTGTTTGATCTGTTTTTAGTAGATGCATTTTAAAACATATTTTAGATTAAATATGTTGCTGAAACAATGGAAATGAAAAAAGGTAGGTTTAAATTAAAAAACTGCATTTTTTGAACCTGCAAAGAGGCAAAAAGAAAAGGAAAAAGCTGCTGATGTTGCAAAAAAAAAGTTCCCTCTTTACTGTCTTGATCCACTGAGTAGGTTCATGTATGGCTTTTGTATTTACATTACTGAGGACAAAAGCTTTTTTTCTCACTCGGTCAGTGCACAGTTAAAGGTTGGGGAGTTTGTATGTGCACACTGGGTTTTCATCGTGGGGTGTCAATTACAAAGAAATCCTCCTTTTCAAACTCTCCTTTCAGCGCAGAGGCACCTCACTGGGCTGCGAGTAATTGCATTACATACATGCCTGACAGGCACACGCACAGACAAATCTGTCCTGTTTGACCCTCTGCCCCTCCTGTAAGACATGCATGCTGGCGAAATGCCCTCATTAAGCCGCGTTTCCGGTGCGAGGCCGTGATTGTTGCCACTTCCGCATCTTTTTTGGTTTGAAAAGAGAGGCTGACTATTTTTGGATCGTATTGTTTGTTTTAGATGTGCGACAGTAATCTGTTACACTTTATAACCTTTTGTTAAAGTGACCGATGTTCTCTAGGTGGTCACAACCTGATTTCATTCAGCAGGTCATCCTTTGTTTGAACATGCATGAGTGTTTACACAAAGGCTGCATCACCCATAATCTGTATTATGAACTAGGTGTGGACTGTGATGGTAAAGTCAAAGCTGAACTGGATTATTGTGTCAAACTTTGCTCACGCTAGATCTACCTTGATCTATGTGAATCACTAAAGCAGAACAGCTTAACATGCAAACCCCATTTACACTTATTTAGCATAGTCAGTGTGTGACTGTGGCTTTTTCCTTCTCAAAGAAACACTGGCTGAATAAACTGAAATTGGCAGTGTTTCATGAGGTGCATTTTCAAAGTTCAAAAGTGAAAAATGTCTCATTTCTCTCCCCTGTTTGTCCTTTAGAGCAGCAGACATGGCGCCCTCTCTCGTTCAGGCCTACCGGAGGCGTTGGTGGATGGCAGTGACAGCGGTGATTGAAAACCTGCTGTGTTCAGCCGTGCTTTTGGGCTGGGGCTCCCTCCTCATCATGCTGAAGAGGGAAGGTTTCTACTCCCACCTCTGCTCAGGTACCAGGAAATTACTGAATGTTTATCCACTTCATAATGTAAAATGTCTTCCATCGGTGGCAGAATTTTCTACTACAATGTTATTCTGTTGATGCGGAGAGACATTTGTTGGAAGTTTTCCTCAAACAAGCAACAAAAACAGTTGAATTGATAATCTGTTTGATCTGTAGAGAAAAATTTGACTTATTTTTGAAAATCTAAGACTTCCAACTCTTCCTATCATATCCAGCAAAGATGAAAACAGGAAATGGCTTTCACAGCAAGTGTTTTTATTTCCTTCCCCTCTCATCCATCTCCTTCACACACTTATTTCCTCAGAGAATGACTCAGTGGTCGTGTCGATCGGCAACTCCTCCGACGGTCATGCAGATCACTGGCTTACCTGCGTGGACCAGGAAGAGATGCTGAATCTCGGCTTCACCATTGGCTCCTTTCTACTTAGCGCCACAACCCTGCCACTCGGCATCCTGATGGACAAGTTTGGTCCACGGCCCATACGACTGGTGGGCAGGTAATGCTGTTAAAGAGACGCTTTTTGAACTTACAATGGCTCCACGATGCTTAGAAAATATGATATGGTAGATCTTCTATTTTGTTTACAGCGAAGAAATTCACCATCTACGTGAGATCAGTCAGAAGGTTATTTTGATCCGAATGAATCAGATCGGGTCAGAGCATTCTGAATGAAATTTTTTTCAGGCTTTTAATCCGATTACTTGTGTCCATTTCAATGCAGTAACTGTAAGACGAGAATTAACCAAAGCACTATTTAAGACATTTCTCAACTTAGTGGATTTGATATTTATAAAAACGTACAAACATTTCTCGTGAGCAGATTTTGTGCTATTCTAATAAAAACATTTTGTCCTGTCATCTTTGGTCTGACTGAAAATCTGGTTCTTGGTTCACTTGTAAGTAGGGTTGTACGATATGAGTGCAATGCACAATGTTAGTGATGGATATTGTGATGACGATATGACTTGTGATACATGAACAAATAGCAAAACAAAAAACAACTAATATAAAATCTCCATTTCACTGCAACAGTTCTATTTAGATATAAGTTGACATAAATTATACTGAAAAGTTATGTCAAAAGGGAACAGGTAGGAACTTGTATTTCGGGGAATCACCACAAACCATTTATCTACCTTTATGGTAGTACTGGCTAAAATTAATATGGACAAAGATTGAGAACATTGTAGGTAGTGCATTTTGACTTTCTTAAAAACATAACAGTTTCTCTGTCTATCCATGTCCGTAAACATTTAAGGTAACCATTTATGGTGGATTTTGTTATACACGTTTTGCATAAGTCGGTACTGCGATGTCGATTCATTTTTAGTTCAGTGTGCAGGCCTTACTTGTAAGTGAATTCCGATGCAGTTCACTTATAGTGTGAATGGGAACAGAAATAAGTGAAGACATGGAAGTAAATCTTACAGAGTAAGTGAGTGAAAAACGTAAAAGACTTGAAAAGCTTTGGGGAGGAATGAAGAGTTTTTAAGTTTCAAAAAGGTCCCTTTGTCCAAAATGCACGCCAAAGATTTTTCTTCGTGCTAATGTTAAACTCAAGTGTGTAAGAACAAACTCACCTGCTGAATCTGTTGATCAAATCAAATTTTCAACATTTTCTTTTTACAACTTGATGTTTTTGTGAGCTTAATTTACTTTCTGTTTCATTGCAGCTCATCTTTTGGTTTTTCATGCATCATTATGGCTGCGTCTGCATACAACCCTAATGGTGAGTACAAAGCAGAGGAATAAAGTCATGGTTAAGCCCAAAGATTATTAATGTGGTAGACACAGATGCATAAAAATAGTTCTGTTTGACATTAGGAATCTGGTTAATGTTGACATTATCTTTGCTCTGACTTATTTTATTGAAGAAATAACCTTTATTTTTTAAAGTATTTTGAGATTGAGTGAAAAAAGAGCAAATGGGGATCACTTATTGTTTCTTTGCTGAAGCTCAGGGCACAAGTATACACCGTTATGATTCTAATCTATTCTCTGTAGAAATGTTAAAATGACATTTTAGCCAATAATCTCAAACATGTCTTAAGTCAAGTCAAAACAAGCCACAAAGACAGAATAAAGCACAAACTAACTTCTATTTTGTTCTCCTTTTGCATCATTTGAGTGTGATGAGTGATCTTTGATATTTCTCATTTCTCTCTGCAGCTTTGTCAGCGCTCATTTTTTTGGCGCTCTCCCTAAATGGCTTTGGAGGCATCTGTCTGACCTTTACTTCCATCACGGTGAGACACACAGTAGAGAAAAGCACGCTACCGCAATATTTGAATTTCAACTTTTACGCTTGGCAGAAAAATGACAGCACTTAGAATATTGCAAAAGATTACTTTTTTCCATCTAATGTTTTTACATGAGCATTTCCCCTTATAAACATTAAAACAATTAAATTAGAAGCCAAGAAGTATATGAATCTGTTAAAACAAGTGCAGCCTTTTCTAAAGTAAATAACTGCATCTTTATTTTACTTAATCATTTTGCATGAAGATCAATTTTACAGGAAACATTTAACCTTCACGTCCTGTTAGCTCCAACGCTGCGGACACACCAGCCATGTGACGTGCATTGAAGAACCTGCTAAACGTGGGTTCTTGAATGCCCTATAGCCCACAGACAAGCAGAGTGAAATCTTCTTTTTCTTTATCTACTGTTTACTAGCACATGTCCGCCACCTACAGTTTGAAGAGGCTTGGTGGGAAATGTCAAAGCGGTACAAATCTTGTAAAATCTTGCTCCAGGCTTTTCTTTTCACAATTCTGATACATACAGGACTTGAATGCAGATGCCCGAAATGCACATTTACATTTGTTTACATAGACTTTTTACTGGAAGTGGATGCTAGAATTCACTTTTTCTTTAAATAAAACAAGTGTATTTTGTGAATCACAAATGAATTTCAGCAATTTTTGCATGAACCTCGCACTACAAATCGAAAATAACTTAGACTACCTATGATGGAATAGTGTTAAAAGTATATAAAAAATAAGGTCATGTTTGTTATTGACTTAAAAAAAAAACACCCTGTGACTAAAGGACCATATCCTTTAAGGGGGCGGTGTTATTAAAGGTACTGCTTTGTGCAAATAAAGGAGTCCTTCAGTGTTTAAATGATTGATGATGGGTCCAGTGTGCTTACGTCGAGGACATTCACATCATGTGAACAGTTCCAAACCTAGCAGCTCACCTCTTTCTGTCTCCCATTTAATGTTGTTGTGTAACTTGTGCTATAAGCCAGTTTAAATTTAGTGTTTATTCCTGGAACAGATAGGTATGAATGTTTAGCTGACTTCTTTAAAGTGCCTGAAGCCGGTGTTGACCTCACCTCTGGAGAACGCTGTTGTGACTGGGAGCTGTGTTTGTTTAATCTCCTGTCAGGCATGTGAGTTTAGCTGTGATGTGTCAGCTGGTACCAACATCAGCAGCAGGGCTTTTATTATCACCTCTTGTTTACAATGCAGAAATGTCCTGTGCGTTTCTGTCAGAGCTGCACATGACAACCCAAAGGTGGAAAGTATGTCACTCATGCTTCCACCAATGACAGCCTGCGGTCCGCCACACACCCTCATCAAAGCTCAGCCCACTTACCTCTACTCAAAATATTCAAGGACACATTTGAATGTTTCCTTCGTATGACCGTCCAGTTCTATTTAATCACCTTGATAGTTAAGGAAGCACATGAATTTTGGCAAGTGTTTAGTCTGGTTCTTTTTTCCAGCAGGCTTTTCCTCCCTTTGTTGGCTAAAGCCATACTTAAAAAAAAAGGAAGTTTTAATGCAGAAATAAAAGTAGAACTTGAGTATTTGATATTCTGCACAAAACAAGAAGCTGCTATAATTTTAGTTTTTTTTTAAACCAACATTTACCAACTGAAAAAGATCCAAAATTATTAATTCTTTTTTTACTAGAAAACCTGGAAAATAAAAGATTGAATTCAGTTTGGTGTTATTGCAGTAATCTCCTTGTCAGGCACCAGAAGTGGGGGTTAATATAAAACAAAACCTGTGCATTTAATGTAACCCTGCAAATTCTGTAGAGATCACATTGATAGAAGTTTGATAGAGAAAGACAGAATTTGTAGAAATGCAAAGAACAACTCAAAAAGTATTTCTTTCATAGTTGTTGCACTTTATCTCTCTGATCTGCTGAAGAAGTCACTCAGCCCTGCAACTGAACATCCCTACATAGAAATAACCCAAATCTGAAACAGTTCACATCTGTTTTTTAATTTATATAAAAATTTATTTCAAACTAATAAATAGAAGAATTAGAATAATAAGATGCAATTAATATTTAGTTCAACTGGTAAGCTTTGTTTGAGGCTCATATGCTTTAATTGGGGATCATGGTGTGTTCTGTTTTCTTACAGGAAAAGAGAAAACTTGAATACTAGATGTTATAAGTAGATATGACTTTATTTTGGAGGATGTTGCATTGACATTTCTTTTGGGATCATTAAAGCATTTAAAAATATATCTATAACATATTTTTTATGAAGCAGAAATGTAAACAAAACATTTTTGCGTTTAAAAAAAGTTAGTACTTTGTCAAACTTTTTTGAAGTTTTTCTTTTGTGTCTTGGTCTTCTGACTTCCAGATTAAAGCCAGTTTAAAATAAAAGCAAATGAGGCCAGGTGCAGTTCACCAAATAACTCTCCGGGGTCTTATGCCAATGAACAAGCAGCAGAAATAAACAGTCTTGCATTCTGCTTCTGTTTTTTAAAGGCAACTGTTCCAGGCTAGAATGTTATAGTCTATTTCTGCTTTGTTCTGGCTGGGAGCTCTGGGCTCCCTCTGTTTTAAATCAGCATTCGAGGAATGAGGACCGGTATCCTCCTGCTTTCTCCTCGGGACTTGTCCTGCAGGATTAGCAGAAATGGCAGAGGCATGTCAGCTCACACGCTGATGATAAATGTGTTCTCAGTTGTTCCGAACTTCAGCTTTTAAAGTCGTGGGTAAAATTTGCTCAGCAAACAGTCTAGTCACTACAGGGAACTGAGCCCCACTCGTATAATGATGCCAGAGGTCAAATATGAGGAAACTTCAAAAGCTTCTCAGCGTTTGACCACTGTTGGAGTCATGAAAAATCACTACAGCTGGACACGAGCGCTGCAAGAGATGACTGTTTGACCAATCTGTGAGAGACGTGAGAGGGTGGCAGACTGGAGGTGGAAAGGAGAAGCCGGTGGTAATCAGCTGTGGTTTGAAATCTCCTGCTGGGTTTGCTAAAGATGTATAAACTGCAGCTGCAGCTTAGGCAGATGTATCAAAAAACTTACTCCCACTCAACTTTTTTTGTTTTTATCCCTGTCCTTTCTGACACCAAATCTTTTTCATCATCGAAAACTCTTCATTTCTCTCTAAATAATTAGATCTGAAGAGAGGATTCGTTCAAATTAATCTACAAGTTCCTCCTTTCATTCAGTAATTCAAGTCTTAATTAATCTCTGTGCCAAAATCTGTGAACACTTAAGTGTGTGAACACAGCAGGAGTAGAGACTGAACTGATTAATCGAGACAAATCGGACCAAAGCCCTGTTTGTGTGTGACTCTTTTGACATCAGCTGACCTTTATGTGCTGCCATGCAGTCACATGTTCAAATACAAGACACGTGCTGCAAGGCCCTGAAAACTGGCACATGCGTGTCATCACACCATCACCCCAGACGAGATGGTTGATGGCAGCTTTTTGAAATCACGCTTTTGTGGCTGGCATCTCACACTGCGAGAACTTCTTTGCTTTAACATTAGTAAGAGATCCAGGAAGTCCTGTGTGCTCAGACAAATGCGGCACTTCGGTTCTTCAAATTTCCACCTAATATCCACTCGGGTGATGTGAACCAAGGATTCTCAGAAGTACTGAATGAGGACGGCTGTTCTCTATGAGGTTTTCTCACTTTGAGCAGACAGTCAGACTCTGCTGAACTCCCAAAATCCTAAAGGAAAACTTTTTTTTTTCCTGTTTACCTGCCATCCCTTTTGGTGCCAGCTCTCAAAGGGAACCCATGGTTCCCAGTGCGACATGGAAATAATTTATAACCTGCCAGCCGAAAACTGTCAAAGTACTGTCAGCAGAAGGCAGATGTCAGCCTATACACACACACAAACAAGAATCAACTCCAGTAAAAAGTTTTGCACTCGCATCCGCTTTCTTGAAACTTGCTGGATTCAGAACCGGAAGGAAATTCTTGGAATTTGAATGTGATGTGAGAACATTTGACAAAGGCCTTCTATGACTGGAACAAAACTGTGAAACAGAATTAATGTTTGAGGCCAGTGTTCAAAATTCACTTTGAAATATACTGCAATAAAGCAAAGACATCTTTTTATGTTAATAGCTTTAGTACAAATATGTAAAAATGTCACATTCAAATACGTATTTAAAGAGTCACCCAAAAGGGTAAACTACTATTAGCTAGTATGTGTGCTGTCTGCAATGATAAATATAATAGAAATTGTGTTAGTGTTAAATCTAAAATTCAATCCCCTCGGGTCACATTAACAATACAAGTTTTAGAGCCTGTGACTTGAGCATCAGCGCCCTTCTTTATCTACTGCATCAGAAATATGTGACATGTTTGTGTAATAAAAACAGATCATGTAACCGCCAGTGACTGTTGTTGTATTTTAGGTAACAAGAAACAGAGCAAAGTAAACTCTCACCTGCTAAGCTGAGCTGAGCACAGACCATTAAAAGCATTGTTCTGTTGGGAAAACGACATGCTGCACTTTTACCAACTTCTTCAGATGTTTTTAAGGTATCTTCAGTACGGACATTAGAACAAAACACAGTTATTAACAAAATAATGTACTGATACGGTTGTGCTTTAATAGTAATACAAGCATTTTTGAAATCATGTCCAAGTATTATCTAGGTTTTTACAGGATATTAGATACCAGTTACACTAAAAGGTGCCATAATCAGTGTTTATATGTTAACAATGGATCACGGAGGATCCCACAAAGGATTACTAGTCGGTTCTGCAGCTCAATTTTTTTTTCTAGGATAACCGAGTTTTCTGGCTTGCATCTTTGCATCTTTGCTTTCCGCCATGAATCCGTTTTTGCAGTAGCAGCTGGTTGCTAATAACAGTTTACACACTCAAACGTCAACGCATCTCTGAGGTTTGTTCTGAAAATGGCTAATGTCTGCGCCTTACAAAGCAGTGGACCTGAATTCAGCGCTGAACTCGGTCGTCTCTCAAAAATTGAGGTCAGTGTGAGGAGAAGGGGGTCACAGAAAGGGGTCAGTGACCCCGCTCGCTGAACTTAGGCACAGCTAGGAGATTAGTTGAGCCAAGCAGAAATTTGGAAACTGAGAGAAAATAGTAAGCACAACTGCAATCCTTCCCATGTGATGTTGTAATCGTGATTATAGCTCTAATCAAAGATCACTGAGTTCATTGCCAGTACAGTAGGTCATTGTTATGTTTTTTCTAATCTGCTTACGGGTGTAAATAGGTCGACCCCATGCATGATGTCTTGGTGCCTGCCACAGTGTGCTTATTGCTGTGTGTCATACACATTCTTATGGCGGGGTTAAAGGACCCTGCTCGGTTCATCTGGACTCTATGTACACTTTTAAGCCCAACAATTGTGAATTGTTGGGCTTAAAAGAATAGACCATACACGGGGAACAAGATTTTACTTAAGACATAAACATCAGGCTGTGGTTTATATCTTCAGTGTCATGGAAATAAATATTTTTCCAGCTCCACAGGGATAGAGAGGTGTCACTGAGTGCAAACTCTAAGCAACAGTCTGCCCTCTGTTGGCCAGTTTTTGCATTTCGCTGTGGACTTATGAGAAGGGTGGTGCATGATTTATAATTTTGTGTTGTTTTTGTGTTCCCTTTAGCTTCCTAACATGTTTGGTGCCATGAGCTCCACTATTATGTCTCTGATGATCGGCTCCTACGCCTCCTCTGCTGTCACTTTCCCTGGCGTAAAGGTAAATCGGTTCAGTTGAATTAGTGCAGCTCAGGCGGTAAACCCCGCTGGTCTACTGCTGTGCGGAGTATGTGTGTTCCCTGTGTGCCTGCATGAGCTTTTCCCATGTGCCCTGGGTTCCCGCTGCTGTCTATGGCAGGTTGATTCGTTGTTTCAAAATGGCTTTAAAAATGAAAAGGATATTTCAGCAGCCTAATCCCTCTTATGTTTGCACCTCCAGCTGATCTACGATGCAGGTGCATCCTTCCAGTTGATCATGTGGCTTTGGGCCACCCTCGCAGGCCTTGTCTTTATAAACTGTTTCCTAAACTGGCCCAGAAAAGGTTTCCCAGGACCAGATGAAGTGGATTACAGGTAAGGCGTGCTGTGTATTGTTTTTCACCATAACAAATGTTTAACAAAAGCGTAATTCCAATCTTCTTCTTCACCTACAACAGTAAGATTCTCACAATGAATGCGCTGCCTTCATCTGAGGAAAAGAAGATCACAGAAAACCATAAAAATGGAGATATCCATCACTCTGCAGAGAAGCTTCCGAATGGACCATGTCCCAGCCCCAGTGAGTCAAACAACAGAGTGCAGTGACTTTTTTGCTTTTAGTCTCTTTTCATTGTCAAGTTTTGTTTTTTAATTTGATCCAAGGAATACATCAGTTCTTTGTGTTGTTAAATATCTGCGCTTCCTGTCTAGAACTCTTCTAATCAACCAATGTAATGAATGAAATCCCTCCTCTTCTCCCAGATGCCAATTCTTTCCGCCGGTCTGTGTTCTCCCCCATCTTTCTCTGGAGTCTAATTACGATGGGAATGACCCAGCTGAGGATCATCTTCTATATGGGAGCAATGAACAAGATGTTGGAGGTCCTGGTGACTCATGGGAAAGACCACCGTGAGTGCCCCAAATTGTTCCATCTTGCAACAAACTTGTAAAAATTGCATTTTGTTCAAGTCATCTTGTGTATTTCAGCATCTGAGAAGCTGGTGTCAGAGGCTGCAGA
This sequence comes from Adrianichthys oophorus, assembly GCA_036245035.1. NCBI lineage: Eukaryota > Metazoa > Chordata > Actinopteri > Beloniformes > Adrianichthyidae > Adrianichthys > Adrianichthys oophorus. The sequence goes on from BSAI01000162.1 coordinate 8,313,254, forward strand.
GACGGGTGAGGATTGAAATAATGGGGATTTAAACTCAAATTTCTTGTTTCTTTTATTTGGTCTATTTATTCACCGTTTTGTGCTTTTTCAGTGAATTTTTACTCGTCGATCTTTGGTACGATGCAGCTGCTATGTCTGGTCACATGCCCTCTGATTGGCTACATCATGGACTGGAAGATGAAGGAGTGTGCTGATACCAGAGGCGAAGAGAAAAGGTACATGCAACAAAACACATCATTATTTATTATTCATGGTTTGATTAAAGTTTGCCTCTAGTGTAAGACTTAAAAAAAACATTTTTTTTTCATCTCGTGAATTGACTAGTGGACTGAACAGAGACCACAAGATCCAGAAATTAACCAACGCCATGAGGGCCTTCATCCTTACCAACATACTGCTGATCATTTTTGGATCCTGCTGCCTTATAGAGAACCTGCCTCTTCAGGTAGCTCGCACTCAAATGCAAAAACACACTAGGGCAAAGTACATGGAAAAATAAATAAGATTAAAATGATGCCATTAATCAAGGAAAATGCCTTTTGTTTAGATTTTGACCTTCATTCTCCACACCATGGTACGAGGCTTCATCCACTCGTGCTGCGGGGGCCTCTATGCTGCTGTGTGAGTGCTGCACTGCTAATTCATCACAAGTAGAGCATGACCTTAGGCATGGAAAGTTTCTCCACAGCAAGTGTCACTTTGTATGTTAACAAGGTGCAAATATGATATTTATGTTTAATGCTTTAAATATACAACATCAAAGTCCCAGAAACAAGACTTAATGCTCTTTCTGTTTCATTTGCGTTGTCATTGCGCCATATAAACAGCAGAGAATTTATAATGTGATAAAAGCTACCAGATGTGCCAGCAGAAGTAAAGCCTGCTGCATTATACATGTGCAGAAACTATGGTGCTGCAAAATAAAGGGTGTGCTTTCTGGCAAAATAGAAAAACTTCCTCTGTTGTTGCGCAATTTGTTCAGTTCTGGGTTTAATAATGAAATCCCACAGCATCATGTGTGAAGAAGTCACTGAAAGATGTGTCTGCCGGAGCCTCATCCGCAAGAAAGCTAGTAGTTTCTGGCAGTATTTACTGTAAATGCTGGATCCACAATAAAGAAAGATCTGAATAATCATATTTTAAAATAATTTATTACTTATTGAGCAACTCAGTTTAATTCTAAATGGTATTTGTAAGTGTTGACATCTTGTGTTTTTTTTCCCACAGGTATCCATCCAACCACTTTGGCACGCTAACAGGCCTGCAGTCCCTGATTAGTGCTGTGGTAGCGCTGCTGCAGCAGCCGCTTTTCATCATCATGGTCGGGCATCTGCATGGAGATGGCTACTGGGTGAGGAATTCTTTGCATGCCTGCAGACATTGAACAGACAGACATTGAACTATGAAGAACTATAAACATTAAAGCGGCTAACTGGAATTTTGTTACAAGTTTCAGTGGGGAACATTGTTGGAGGAAAAATGAACAAAAAAAAAAACATTACAAGCACAATTTTAGAAGCTCCAATCTATAAAATCATATTTGTTGGACATTAAAAGCAAAAAAAAAAAAAAAAAAAAGTGATACATTCTATTATCAGTGTGTATTCTGAAACAACAAACCATTAACTTCCATTCAAATCTAAATATACATTTAATTTGACCCACACTTAGAGTTTTATAGAAAACAAAGATGGTTCTCATAACTGAATGAGTTTATAAATCCATCAAAGCTTTCTGGTGTAATCCCATTACTGAACAGGAAATTTGGTGACTTCTCCGACAGAAAGTCTTGGTATAGACTGAAATTGTCAAATATAAGTTATAAAAATGTTTTTATGTCTGGACAAAAAGAAACACTTGATATTTGACACCTAAATTGAAGAAAGCAGTTAGTTCTACAAGAAAAAAAGGAATAAAAGCTGCAGCCTCTCGAACCTTGAAAATCCCAGGAACAGCCAGCAACTCTACTCAGTGGTTTTTAAGGATATTTGTAGGGATATGTTTTTCTTGCATAAAGATAAAAAAAAGCAAAATAGCAGTTTTATCAGAATATGGTATATTTATTGCCGTTTTTGGTGCATGTGACCCTCACCAACTAGGATTTCTTTATAATGATAAGTTATTATTAAAGAAGAGTCCTAAAAATGAAAAATATTAGAACAGAGCATTTAAAACAGCCCTTTCTCATTATAGAAGGACACTTTTACACAGCTTTTTAGCACGTTTTAAAAATCTTAACAGTGACAAACAAGTTTGAATTTCTAAAAAACGGTTTTTGGCTAACTGTTTGTGTTGACACACGTGAGCAAAATGAATGGTAGAAAGACTAAGACATGTATATTTGTCATTCAAAACACCCACAGATTCAAAACACCCACAACAGAGTTTGGGGTACTTTTGTTCTGTTGTGAACTAAATGAAAGTGTCTTAACTTTGACTGTTCAATCAAGTACCAATTCACAAAAATGGCTGAAAGTATAACTTCACTTTTCCCAGATCAATGTTGGCCTGCTGATCTCCTCCTTCGCTGGCTTCCTGTTGCCAGGTTACCTGTTTTACCACCGCAGAAACCTGCTGAAAGAAAAGGCTGTCAGAGCCAAGCAGCCGGCCTGTCAGGAGCTGCAGGCCCTCAAACACACCGAAACCAAAGGTCACAAACCTCACAGCAATGGAATCACTGCTGCCGAAGCCTAGAGCTCCACAGAGCCGAAGACTGGGGGAACTTTAACAGCAATCTGTTCTTTTCACTAGAAAACTTCTTTTTCACAAGTTTTTTGTTTGTTTGTTTTGGCTCGTGTCAATTTTGTTTGTCACTGAGGTATCATGTTACTATGGAACCCCTAAAGGGACACTGAAGTACAAAAAAAAATTGTACTGGTTTCTTGTGGGCACAAAAAGCAAACCGGTACACACGAGAAACTAACTAGTGCAGGCGAGAAAGTATTTGGTGCACACAAGAAACACCAAGCAGGAGGAGTGCTTTGTCCATTTCAAATGACCATAGGGTCAAAGAGGGGGGGCATCGCACCCACACTACTCTGCCGATCCATTCCGCTTCCCTTTCTTGCTCTGCATCCTGTTGGCGTGTCTCTGACCTCCACTGGCGCAGCTCCACGTCCTCCATTGTTGCCCTGCAACAGGCTCATTGTTGGTTCTGCACACCGCAATGGGGCTTCACCGCTCCCGGTATTGTGTCGCATTCTCTTCAGGGGACGAGTCATTCCCATCTTCATCCTCTCCCGGGGGAGACTGCCTACACCCCGCTCCCGGTGCGGTTCTGGGAGGCAGGTAACCCCAGTCCTGGTCTCCTCTCTGTCCTCCTTTCCCATTGTGGTCCGTCACTCCGTCTGTTTTGTCTCCTGGTCCCCTATAAAAGCCGATTGATCCCAGCCGTGCACCTGTTGTCTGTTCTGCAGTTGCGTCCATGAGGTGTTCAAGATCCTCGGCAGTTCCGCTCACAGCTTCACAGTCCAGAAAAAGGAGCCCAGAATGAAGACAATAAAAACACCCGTCACAACTACGTGAGCTTAAAACCAGTTCTAAAGTCATGTGGTCAGGGGATACACCTGCTATGATCAGCTGGTGCACTACGCACAAGTTTCTCTCTTGCGTGCACCAAATACTTTCTCGTGGACGTGTGAAACTAGTACTAATTTTTAATTCCTTTTATGTCTTTTTAGGGGGGGTCCTATGTTACAACATCGAGTGGACTTTTTTAAACTTCTGATTTAACATTTGTTGCTGTTTATTTATGTTTGCTTTAGGTCCAAGAGCCAAATTAGCGTCAGTCAAAGCCATAAAGTTAAAGTGCAGACATATGCAAAGACCGACTGAGAATATCAATATACTTGAAACACCATCCAGTAGTTTTCAGACCATCATCACAACCCTTGCTAACACCAAAGAGCAACCAAAAGATATGAGAAATGTTAACGCTGTTTATTTGTTTGAAAGTGTGCCTAATTATTCAATCTGTACAGTTATTTGTGCTGTTTCTCCCGCGCTTGGATTTCAAATGCATGATCAAGAGCATGTAATAATCATTTTAGACAGCGGGAAATGAAGAGTCGCCGCTTTTGAGTCCATCTTGTTTCGACACATTTACAGACACCTTGTCAGTAACCTTGATGCTTGTTAAGATGTTAAGATGCCACGTCTACCTCCTTTCTGTACAGTCCTCAACACAAGCTGACATCTGTCCATTTTTTTCACATTACTAAAAATGTAAGCAACTGAAAGGACAAGACGATAAATTTTACTACACCCAAGTTTGTGGGGGTAAAATAACGTCCTCAAAGTTCGTCAGGTGTGGCAAATTATTAAAACCTGGGGCTGGGGGCGTGTCCACAGATGGGAGGTGGGGTACAGAGCAGGGCTCGAACATAACATTGCTGTAAATCTGTTTTACGCAGAACACATTTTTAAAGAAGTATGAGTTAAGTGGATCACTGTGGCACACTGTGTGCTGGTACTTTGGAACACTTTAGCCTGCCCTGTGCAGAAATGCACTAGTTTTGTGGAAAACTTGTATTCAAGTGTTTCTTTGCACTTTAGGTGCAATAGCAATGAAAAGGGAATATTATTTTCTTAGAAGCTTGATAGAAAAGCACTATTGATTTTCAATCAACTTCACATTTTTTCCTCAATTTAAAAGCAAAATTAATATTTCTACAATAGATATTTGTTTTTGTAAATATCACTGGTCTGTTGGATATTTTTGTAACATATTGCTGTTGCTTTACTGACTATGGAAGTGTAAAGTGTTTTAAAGTGTGATACCTGAATGTTGAGGGTTTTTTTTTTAAACGTACTCTCACATTTCCCATGAAATCAGACCATCTAGCTGCAGAATGACCTTTTTCTGTTAGTCAGCTGCAGAAAAACAGGCCTGTTGAGGCAAAGAAAAAAAAAATCCATGATGTATATGTTGGAAAGAGTTCTGATGCGTTGTATATACTTGAGCTTTCTTTTTTTAGGTCATTTTTTGGTTTTATTTTTCCTTCTCATAACATTTTAAATTAATTCTACTATATAATGAAATTCTGCCTTTTGATTGTCCCCTTCTTGCCTTTCCTAAAATAGAATTTCAAGACCAAATGCATTTCTTTGAATGTCAAAGCCGTCTTCTGGTACTGTAAACATGGTTAATTGCTCAGAGGTTGACCTCAGGATAGGATAGTGTGCTGACACCACAAGTTTGATTATTGCTGGTTCTGCTTGATTTTATCTTTTGGATTTCTTAGAATTAAAACACTTGGGATATTAAAAATAATAGTGGCAGAAGAATTTTCGTTTTTCTTATTGTAATAGAATGTAATAGAATGCAATGCCTTGTGTAAAGCTCTGCCGTCTGCTGGGACTATACTTTTTTTGTCATTGCTTTCCCATAACAGGGTTATTGGAGTGTTAAGCTTCATTTGTTTTTTCTGCTGCAATTGATGTTGGATGAGTAAATGCAAACATTAATCAGGATGCATTGTTTTTCTTTTGTGCATAAATGTGATTAATATTCAAAATAAATAACACTCCTTCAAGACTTTAAAAAAAAATGCAAACAAAAATAAAAGTTTATTTAATTTTGGCCATATGGTGAAAGGTGTTACAACAAAGTGAAAGAAAATATGTACAGTAACCTCTCAGTCAACCACAGCGTACACAGTTCCTCCACTTTTTTTGTTGTATCTCTTCTGCAACATCTCCATCATTCATTTCCACTGTGTTGCTGCTTATTCACTTTCACAACCACACACACACACACACACACAAGATCATACAGCTATTTCTCTCTTTAAACATATTTTATTAATACATTCACCTGCAAAACACACTTTGTCTTACAAAAACATCCCACAATCAAGCAGACACGCATACAGTGAGCTCTTGTCTATCTGAGGCTGTTGCTGTTTGGTTGTGATCCAGCAAGACCGGGGTGATCGGGACTGTGGCGGTTCTGCAATGAGAAAGACATTTAATAATTAAGACAGTGTGAAGGAAACTTTAAAGATTCACTGAATTCCAAACTGATGTGCATTAAGCCTGCATAAATAAACAGAAGACAAAAAATCTTTACGACCACTGGACATTACCTGTACTTTACAGGTAAAATTGACATCTTTCACTCTGAAGCTACGTACACATTGGGCATTTGAGGGACGTTTAAGAATGAGCATTCTTAAATGCGTATTTATCACATGGTGTTCACACTGGACAAGCAGGGAGGGGCCTCTTGTTCTTTTTCTACTATTGATTAGTGCATGTTCGCCACCTACAGTTGAGGAGGCAAAATGTCAAAGCGGTGCAAAACTCAATTTTGCTCCAGGCTTTTTCCTGCAAGGCTCAGTTCCATTATATGAAGGACTTGGTGTCATAATTCTGGCTGGGCACAAAGCGCAACTATTAATTTCCATTCCGTGATCAATTTTCAAATAGTTGGCGTGAATTAAAAGGGACGCCATCCATAAGTCACAACCAAATCTTTAATCGGTCAAAGTTGGACCTGTTTATTTTGCAACACACATTCTATGACGATGTGTTTTGCACCTACAGCCCAGAAACGGTCATAGAAACTCGTGTAGCTATGTGTGAATGGGAGGCCTTTGAACATGGAAGCCCAAAACGTGCATATACGAACGTTAACAAAGACTTTTAATTGGAAGTGGCTGCTTGAATGCGCGTTGCTGAGGGCAAAGTCCTCAGCAACACGCTACAAAGTCCAATCAAATGTTTGAAAAAATAGTAATAAATTGTTTGTATGGCTGTAGTGGAATTTTGCCTCAACTATGTGCAAAAATGCTTAGATACCCACACTTGGCAGGACAAATACACGTCACTATTCTGTTCTTCAACTGAGTTTGAATTCCTTTACCTCCTCCCAACATACATTCATTTTTGAAAGCTATCAAAATAACGCCTCTATTTTTTTTTAGATAGCTTCCGTTTGAGAAAAGTCAGGTCTGGCTGTAGTCTGGCTAGAGATTGGGAAGTGAAATTGAAATGAGTTACAATAAAGATGATAATAATCAAAGCTCACTGATGCTTTTACAGCACTTCCCCTCCCAGCAGTGTGAGTGTAGAGCTTCTCAGCTCTATAAAGTTGAATTTGCTCGGAACACTGTCCAGCTATGTTTCATTCTTTACATCGTTTAGTTTTTCAAAGTGTGGTTATACCAGTCATTCCCAAACTTTCCTGCTGGGCCAGCCTTTGGTTTATCAATCTGTTTTATTTACTCTTTTAAGTTAATTTGTTTTCATTTTAGGCTACTGTAAATTGTAATTGAGTCTGAAATATTTGTGTACTTCTAAACTCCAAGTCTTCATTACACAACAGGGATCCCTTCTGCTTTAAATGTATTTTTAAAAATGTCTTTAAGAGAGACATTTTTATATTAGCTCTTTGCTAATATTTAGCGTGGCTCTTGCCTAAGTTATGTCTTCCCAAATGAAATTGCAGAAAATCTTTTTCTTTCCAGGAAATATGGCAGTAGATTTTTGTTTTTACTTTCCGTGGGAGTGAATTCATGGAGTATGAGAATTTCTGATGTTTCTATAAATTATATTTGTGGTTCATTATGCCTAGAAAGACTAAAACGAGCTTCTTACTTTCTTCTTTTTCTTGTCTTTCTTCTTTTTCTTGCGGTCAGGATCGTCATCCCTCTTTTTCTTTTTCTTCTTGGGATCAGTGTCTGATGGAGTTTCTGTGACATAAAAAAAGAAAAAGATTAGAAAGCTAAAACTGTGGGGCAGTTTTCCAAATGTGCATGGAAGCGCAGTTTGCATTGTACCTTGGGGTAGGGGATCTTGTGGTCGATGATGCTTGTGCTTGTGTTTGCTCTTCTTCTTTGGAGGCTGTATGTGCATCAGTCTGTACTGTTCTGGGAGCTTTAAAAAAAACAACAACAAAAAACAGAATTTTACTGTCATATTAATGAAAGCTTATTTGCATGTAATAATATTCAAAATGAAGACTATATATGTTGTTATGGAGCAAAAAGAGTGGGAAAAAATGTCTTTAGAGCTCATCATCATACCGGTCCCGTGTGTAGTCTGAAGCCTGTGAGCATAGCACCAGTCAGTGGACTAAAGGAATTTCCACACACTGGAGGTTTATCTATCAGAGAGCGCAGTGAGCTGCCATCCTGAGTGCCTGGAGAGTCGATCATACCTGCAGCAAAAACAGACAGGTCAAAGAAGAGCTGTGGACAGACATCACCAGATGTTTTTTGGTTTGATAAGCAAAAACGATCCTTTTCATCAGCATATAACTTTGGACACAAACGTCTAATTAAGTGTAAACTTTCATTAAATTTCACGTGCCGTGTTGTAAAAATCCTCGCCTACTTCATCTTCTCCTATCCAAAACTCTTCAGTTAGTACCATTAGCTTCACTATCAACACCAGCATCTACAGATTCTATCTTGTGTTTTTCTACATGTGAGCTGTGGCCTGATGTTTTTGGGACACTAACTACCAAATACTGTTTATCTTCCGTTTTAAAATTCAAAAATTGTTGTACTTTAGGCTTTTAAATAATTCAAATTATTTTAATTAATTCTCATTGTTAAAAGAAACTATATCTACTTTGGTCAAATCTAGCAGTGAAGTTGCAAACAAACTGTTTTTATCTACAATTTACAATAACTCAATAAGCAGATGATTATGTCAAAACAAACTTGTCCCACATCTAAGAAAATGTTGTTTAATTCCAATTTCCCAAAGACAAAATACTTCAAAGGCTAAGAATTGAATTATCACCCATTTGGTTGACATATACCCGCTTTATCCTGAGAAACAACCAGCAGTTTTTTTCCCCACTAGCTCACCTCTGTTAGCCTTGTCTGATCCAGGGTGTTTTAGAAATGTTGCCTTATCAGAATAACAACAGATGCAGACCCAGAATGTTGAAGTTTTCTGTATGTCTATGTCAACATTTAGTTATTTTAGCCACAAAAGTACATATTAAATGTTGGTTTTGTCTACGGCCTTGAGTCCTTTATTTGGCCATGACTTCAGTTATGCTGCTATTGGCTGAAAATGTTAGGAGTCATTTAGGAAACACTTGACATATTCTTCACTACAGACCTTTCCTATATGTGCTCTCTTAATCATCTATGAATGCATGTCTCTTTAACCATATGTGAAAACTCATTCATCCATGACGGCTCAATAATAGAAAAAGTTTTCCAAACGTCATCTAGTTCATTAAATTCATTAAAATCTCACTAAGATCATCTTTTGACCTATTGTAAAAGCATTCCCAGTCGTCTCTTAATCATAATTATGCAGTTTCTAGCGTAAATTTATGATGACTTTATAAGAAAATTACCTCGGAGTTTTGGGAAAACTCTTAGCAAGAAGTAAGCCCGCCCCCACTTCCTGTCATCCATCTGTTTACATCCTCTCCCACTAGCTTACAGCCCCTCACATCCTCAACCACACATTAGCGATGCAACAAAAATGGCGGGCAATATTGGAGCTATCCAGCCGAACAGTTTTGAGCAAGATGCCAGATCGGATGAGGAAAACAAAGCCGTACATGGACCTAATCAACAAGTAGATGCATTGGAGTGGAGTGGAGCAGGGCGCTTGTGGGCTGCTGATTGTAGCTTCTACATCTCAACTACAAATTTTTTCAAACAGCATTTTTTCACCTGCTCCTGATTCAAGACTATTTGAATAAAGAAATACTTTGAAATGCAATTTAAGATTAATTTGATTTATACATGTCCTCCTTCATGAGAAAAAATTGCAAATGAACACATTAAGACATGATTTTCATCATAGTGGGTCTTTAAACTGTCATTAACTCGTGACTGTTTTGTCGTGTGACACATGCCTTGGATTTGTCTCCTTTATATGTTCTCTCACTGTTTGTAGATTATAATCTGTATCAGAAGTATAATTCCCTCATTCTGTTCACTTGCAGCCCTTTTTGATTAAACCTGGAATAATAATGCCTCTCCCCCAAAATACTATTATAATGTGATAACCGTGTATTTTGGTACACACCTGGTAATTCTGGCAGAAAGTTGCTGAGTTTCTCTTTCACTTTCTTTCCACAGAATTTGTTGTAGGCATGCTCCAGGTTGTAGTGCGTGATGAGGTTAGTGTTTCCCGTTAACTCATTTCCAGCTTAAAGAAAAAACAACAACAAAAAAGTTCGTGTTAACGTTAAAAGGGGAAATAAAAAGCCATTTAGGTACAGTATAGCAAGAAACAGTCACAGACGCCACACCATGGACACAACTATGATTACAATACTCACGAAATATCATATATATATATTTAACGTGACATTTACTGTGTGGATATACGAGCTGCGTTTTATTAAAAACAAGTCTACACTCATTTTTAGTTCAAATGAAAACAAAATACTCAAAAACGAAAAGAAACGAAACAAGAAAGTTAGCAAGTGCTATTGGCTTACACCGAAATGTAGCGTGAACACAAACAGTTGTCAAATGTTTTTTAATTTTTTCCCCCGCATTTCTTTAAAACTCTTACGTGGCATATACAAATGTTTTTTTTTTTTTTAATTATACGGTTCCAGGAGTAGAACGCATTCGATCGTACCAGGAAGCTCTCGCAGCAAGTAAAAGGGTTCATTCATGGCTCCCGTCTTTCGCAGTGTAGGCCCATCATCCCCGAGCTGTGGTGTCATCTGCCCCGCCATGTGCACTTGATTTTGCGGCATAGGTGGCGGAGGTTTCCCCGGTCCGAAACCCAAAGACGACGACCCGGGCGGTCCCTGAGCTTCATTTTGCCCGAACAGGGTTGGAAACATTTCCGTCATACTTATCGACAGAGATACATTTAAACTGAAACGAAAAGCCGGTTTTGTTTAGCTTATGGCCCGTCGATAGAGGAAGGATCAACGTCTATCCATCCGAGAGCCAACTACACTACACCTCGCTTCTTTGTGCAGCTTTATGTTCCTGGACTGAATACCGTAATGCAGTGTACAAACGCGCAACATACCGTAATAAGTTTATAGATAATAAAAGAAGCCCAATGCACTGAGCTTGTGCATTTTTCTTTATTGCAAAACACATAAAAAACAAGACATTGACAAATTGATGATCACACATCAAAGACATCAGCAGGACAAAGGGAAGAAGCCAGCTTTTCAAACTCAGCTACAGCTGCCTGTAAAGACAAAAAAGAAAATATAAAAATATGCCCAATAAACCCTACACACAAAGATGTGATCTTTAGCAAAAAAAAACAAAAAAAAAAAAAAGAAAAAAGTATTTGTTTTATCTATTAAATTCTGTTTTAGTAGATATTTCAAAGCTCTGGAAAGGTTTGAATCCCTTGTGAAGTTGATGAGAACTTTTTAAATACAAAACATTTGGTGTAACAGTATAATTATAACAATTTTGTTATAATTCTATAACAAAATTGTATAAATCAATAAAAATGTAGTAAACAAACTTTTTTTCTGCACAACAGTGTCAGTTAACCTATTTTTTTATTCATATCACCTTCCACTCGTTTACAGCTGTAGAAATCCGCTGTTCAGTCTGAGCGATATTTTCTCTTCCTGTCTGAACCTTTTGAGCCAGAGCAGCATTCTCTGCTTGAATCTTCTTCAACTCCAGTCGCAGGAAGGCCTCCTGCTTTTGATAATACGGCATCAAAAAACTGCAGAAGTCTTGCTCAGGAATTCCACTCGGACGCCTAAGAAAACATCAACTCAGAAGAGATTAGGCTATTTAAGTGTGGAAACATAACAAGAAACAAAAAAACTGTATGACCAAATAATGCAATGTGCACACATTGCAAAATATTTAAGAACTGCTCCAATGAAAAATGTGTTTTCAGTGTTTTTAAAATGTTCTTGGGACATTTTTCTGATCATTCAGGACATATATATAAAAAAAAATAAGCTTGCATTTAAATGTTTTAGTATTTCTTTATTCAAATTATTGTGAATCATCAGCACACAAAAAATACAGTTTAAAAGAAGCTTGTAGCTGTGATGTAAAAGCTACAATGGGTGGACCACAAGCTCCCTGCTCAGTTCCCTTCTGATGCGTCCACTTGTAGACGACTAGATCCACGGATGTCTTTGTTTTCCATCTGGCTCAGAACTATACGAACGGATTGCTCCAATATTGCTCCCCACTTTTGTTCTACCAGTAATGCTAGGTTGATGGTGTGGGGGGCTGTAAGCTAGCAGGAGAGTGTGTAAACAGGCATGCTCTATGCAAACAGTCCTGCCCACAACTCAGAGGCGAATTTCTAATGAACTATCACCGCTCAGCAGAAACCTTGACCTAGAAAATGACAGGTTTTTTTGGGGGGGCTAAAAATGACATAATTATAATAAAAAGACTACTAGGGATGCTTTTACAATAGATCAAAAGATAATCAGAGTTGGACTTTAACCACATTTTGCAAACAAGACAATGGCATTGTGAAAAAGTCAAGTTATTGTGAGTTGGTGTTGTGAAATCTAGAAGTACTATTCATTTACAAAAATTAAATAGGCAATGACCAAACTGAATCCAAGACAAACTAAATTAAACCCTTGGTTTGCTAACTGAAATCAGGAAAAATACTGTATTTTAGTGCTATTTTTTTGTATTTGTGAACTTGTAGTTTAAATTTCGTCTGTAAAAAGTAACGAGGGAACAGACCACAATGAGGTAAATACTAAAATGTTGGCGTGTTGTGTGAGATCAAGGTTTAATTCTGTTTACTGACCATGCAGGGTTTGGGTCATTCTTAGCAGCATCTTCCAGCTTGTCCAGCTCATCGAACTTGAACTCCAACATGCCTTCTTCAGTTAGTCTGCTGATGTCCTCCTTTATGAACGCAGAAACAAATACACTCAGTGTGAGAATTGAAACTGGAAGATTTTTGGGTTTTTCACCTGTATGGTTTTCTGCAACTCCTCTGCAAACTTCTTGTGAATGCTTTCCATCTTCTGCGGGTTCTTCTTATACAATGGACGGAACATGCTAGCAAATCCTTTGTCACTGACGAGGACAATAAAGTTATAAGATATGTGGCCATGTATTTTCATTCTTTCATTGTAAATACACCAAATCCTTTGTACTACTGTGTACCTGATATCACTAATTAATTATAACATACGGTGACAAAAAGCTGTTGTACGTAGTTAGACTTTAATATCTGGAGTGCAAGCTTACCTGGCGATCTCTACGAATTTTTTTAAGCTCTTCTGCATCACTTTGTCAAACAGCTTCAGCCTGTTGTAATGAACGCTGGTTTCCTCTGCTGGTTTAGCCGCGCCTTCCGAGTTTGATATCTGTGAAAAAGCCTCTCCCGCGCCAGCATTTGTGTTCTTTTCACTAAAGTTGTCTTTGTTTTCTTCAACCTTTTCCAATAGCTGCTGAGGACAGCTATTTACCTCCATGTTTACTTCTCCAACTTACGCACTACCCGCCAATTCTACGGCGAGCGGCAGTGACCAAAGTTAAGCAGAACGCCCCCTCTAGGCCGCATGCGCAGTACAAGCGCTGCGCTCAGCTGTCGTTTTCATTTCTCCTCCTGAGACTGCTGTCCCCTCTGCCACAGCATGGGCTTAATCACAGGACTCTGCACGTTTTTGTATCACTTACCCCAGATTTACAAATGGCTACTAAAGCCGTACTACATCATCTCCTTCACAATGACTGTCGCCTTCTTGCTTGTGAGGAAGACTCCAGGTCTTTGCGAACACCTGGCAAGCGACAGGGAGGACGGGAACTCCTGCGACTTTGACTGGGTGAGCATGTGAGGGATAGGGTTGCGCCAGTGGGCAGCTTGATGTTATATATAGTAGATTTTATTCACCACCGGAAATAAGGATTTGTAAACTTATCATATTTGTTTTATTATTTCTTTTAAGAGAGAAGTGGAGATTCTCATGTTTCTGAGTGCCATAGTGATGATGAAGAACAGAAGAGCCAGTAAGTGCTCCAAGGATTTTAAAGTTTTTATGGAAATGTTTTTTGTTAAAGTCGAGTTTAAGATTCACGAGGAACATTTTGAAACCCCTGAAATAAGACCAACAGAGACCCTACTCCAGGGTAGATTCAGGAAGTGATTCACTGAAAACGTGCCTTTGTGGTGTAAACATTACAGCTTGATCCCACCCTGGTTTGACCTTGTAGCCTCAGTGGTTTTTCCTCTTCCCTTCTCTTTTTCAGTCACACTGGAGCAGCACATTGGCAACCTGTTTATGTTCAGTAAAGTGGCCAATTTGATCCTTTTCTTCCGACTGGACATTCGGTTTGGTATCCTCTATCTCGCTTTGTGTGTCGGTCAGTAACCTTTGACAAGAATTTGCCCAGATTGTTGTGAAATTGTACCTATGATTAACATATATAAAAGGTTGACCTTACAAGTCCCCTGGATTTCACTTCTACCACTCAACACTGTAACTTCCCCTAAAAAAAACACTTAAAATAAAACTCAAAGAATATTCTAACTTTTAATTATTCACCAGTTATAGCTATTGGCACATGAGCCTACAGTCAAGGTCACTGCACAAGAAAACACCAGCTATTTCTCTGAAACAATTCAAAGAAACCATCTTTTCTTGTGAAATTCTGGCTTTTATTTCCTTTTGAACATAACAGACATTGCAATGTTTGAAAAACAAAGTAAACTTCTTTCTCAAGAAACAATTAGTTTTTTTTGTGGTGGCAAATGGTAGCTCCCCCTCCCCAATTGTAATGATACAGTAGAATATCTCAGCGCATATGCTACGGTAGCCTGTAAGGGGTACTATAGTGTAATATAGCGTTTTAAATGCTCAGACTTCATAAAAAGATTTTGTCAAACTATCAGACTTCTTCCAACACTTTAATTCTTGTTTACTTGAGTTGCATTTGAATAAAATTGGAAATTATGCCATCAAAGCACAGATAATTCCCTTTTCATATTTGATCAAATGTAAACTAATAGGGATGAAAGCAGCATGTCAACTTTTTTAATAATGTAAGCTTTTGTCTGTTGTTTCCAGCATTTGTAATGACCTGTAAGCCGCCTCTTTACATGGGTCCAGAGTACATTAAATATTTCAGCGACAAGACCATAGATGTAAGTCCCTTATGTTGTAAGAGTTCATCTGTATGTGCTGTTGGGCTGCTTGCAATTCATGAAAACACCTCATCTTTAAATGTATTTTGTTTGCACTGCACTTGTTTTGCGTGAAATGTACATGAAACACCAGAAGAACCTTCAACACATATAAAACACTCAAATTTCAGCAGAAAGTCAGACATCTAAAAAGTTTTGATGACAGTTTATGATGATGTATGTGCAAACGAATGAGTGTAATGTCATTTTGTGTTATTGGTTTATTAGGAGGAACTCCAGAGGGACAGTCGAGTGACCTGGATTGTCGAGTTTTATGCAAACTGGTCATCTGAGTGCCAGTCTTTTGCACCAGTCTTTGCTGATCTTTCTCTCAAGTAAATGAAGCTCCTTAACTTTCAGTTACACAGAACTTTTTTGTTGCACCAAAATTGTTATCAGGTTTACCCTGTCACCGTTTTTGAACTTAAACTAATTCTTAGAAATTCCTTAAATCCTTAGATTTGTTAACCGGAACTGGAGGCATAGACCTTTTTTAAATTAAAGAGCAGTTGTATTAGATTGTAAATTAGATTAGCTTGTAGAAATATAAATAATCATTTATGTGGATAGCACAGATTGTTTCTTAAATGGCTTTGTGTATTGCGTCTACCTCAAAGATGGCGGCAATAGAAGTCCCTCTTTTAGAAAAAAAACAAAACATTGTAAACAAAATAAAAATTCTAAAAACATTTATTGTACGGCCTTATTAAAGCCAAAATCTCTAAAGTCCAGTTGCAGTGACTCAACTTTAGGCTGTCATCACCTGGATGAATGAGAACTTTTACCAACATTGATTGTACTGTTCACAAAGACTTTGTGAATTTCTTAGTTTTAATTCAATAGAAGTAAACTTGTAAAATGTCAGATTTGTTACATTTTTTCCAAATTGTTACATTTTTTCCAAATTTTACCTATTAGAGTGCAAACTTGAAAACCAGTTAAAGACTTTTGAAATTATTAACTTGCTTGTTTTCCCTTTTTGATAAAGTCATTGTGGGATCTTTAAAATTGAATGTATAAAGTGTCCTCTGATGGAAACACAAACAGATCTGTTTTTGTTTCTTCACAAAAACAGGTACAACTGTGCAGGACTCCGGTTTGGAAAGGTGGACATCGGTCGATATAGCGATATCTCAGAAAGGTTCTTTATTTTTAAAAATGTACTCCACATTTAACTATTCATTAACACTGGATATATAGTGGGGATTGAAAGTTTGGGCATCCCCACTGTATGTATATTTATTTTATATATATATATATAAATAAAATATTAAATTGGTTAATTATTCGACTAAATCCTCATTTACAGGTACAGGGTCAGTACATCTCCTCTTTCCAAGCAGCTTCCCTCATTGCTACTTTTTCAAGGAGGTCGAGAAGTTATGAGACGTCCAATGGTGGATAACAAAGGTAGAGCAGTTTCTTGGACCTTTAATGAGGTGGGTTTTCCTCTGCTTTTAGCAAACAAAGGAACATGTTAAAATTTATTAACCATACAATCTATTGTATCCAAAAGGAAAACATCATCCGGGAGTTTAACCTCAATGAGCTTTTCCACAAATCCAAAAAGCTTAATAAAACTGTGAGTTTGAGAGAGAAGGAAAGCAGCACTCAGCCAGAGGAGGGCAGTGATGAGCTCCTGGAGAACTCCAATTCAAAGCAGCCAACAGAGAGCAAGAAAGACCAGTGAAGGGTCACTCCTGAAGAGAAAGCAAGTTGTTTTTGTTTGGCTTTTTTCTTCTATGCTTGATAATGTAAAAATGCACATTACTAAGTAACAAAAATAAGATCTGAAAAGAAATGTTGCAGTTTGATTTAAAAACAGTCCTGCATCTGAAGCTAATGTTTTCTGGACACTGCATGTCCTCAACTGTTTGGCATTTAAAAAGTTAACGTCACCTCATAACAGAATGCAAGTTTATGTTGTCTGCATTTGCAAATATTGTTTACTTTTCTGTCAAAAAGAAAAATAAATAAGTAGACGTTGAAACAAAGAAATCATGACATTTCCTCTTTGAAAAGTTTGACCTTTTATTTCTAGAAGACATTTTCTTAAAAATTCTGTATAAGGCCATTTTGGAAATGTTTTTAATGTACTCATTACAGATATTTGTGTAACTAGTTCCATTCATCACAGCTCACAACAGCAGTAATTTTATTTCACTTTTAAGTGTACTGTTTACACGCACACAGTTTCAGATTGTTCAGTGGCTACAATCCTTGGCTGGAGCAGAAAAAAAACCCAACAGATGATCTTTGTCTCTGCATGGCACACGCTTGTGCCATTAAAATGTGTTTCCTTTTGCAACCCACAACTGAACTGGGTAGGTAGGGATTGACACCAACATTTCTAATTAAAAAAAAAAGCCCATGAAGCTGCCAGAAGACAAAAAGAAACAACATGCATACCAAAGACAAAGCTTGGTAGGTTAAAAACCTGCAAAAGTTGTTTGGGTCAACTGGTACCTATGTGCTAACAGCATCTAACCCCCCTCCGCTCCAAAGATGCGTCATATTCAAACAGCTTTGACACTTTACTGCAATGAATGATGGGGGAAAAAAAAGAAAATAAATAAAACCTAAATATTGTCCAATTCATTCCTTTGATGAACATCTCTAAATGAGCAAAACACATTGACAAGTAAAAGCTATTCTGCTTGACTTTTTTTTTTCCAGCAAATGTGGAAAAAAAATATAAAAAATTAAATAGAAACAAACTCAAGGCATCACCCAATAAACATAGAATCAAACCAAATGCTAGTCCCTCCATCAATTTGAAGTTGATTATAAACTTTTTTCATTAAAAATATTCAGATTTTATCTTTTTGTCTCCATTTACAGACTTACTTAAAAGAAAAAAAATAAATCTTAGGTCCAAGGTTGTATTTTCTGATGAAATAAATAAGCCCTTCCCTCACTGCTCCTTTGTGGCTGGCCACCAGTTAACATTTGCGGTCACTAACCTCTCAACTGTTAAACAGATATCACAGAAAATGATAAACTAAAACACAGAAAAAGAAAGATTTTAAAGCTACAAAGAGATTTTGCATAATGTCTTTAGCATACACATTAGAAGCGTACATTCCACAAAGATGCTTGTGCTGCAGTCGTGAGAATTAAAAGTTTCCTTGTGGCTTTCAAAAATAATTGTAATTATTTTCATGTTAGTTGTCCGATACAAGATCATGATTTCTCTTTGGACGAATAAAATTCCAGCAAAAGCTCGTGAGTGGCTGATGCAGCCATCAACAGCAAACGGGATCCCGCTCTGGTGTCGCTTCCATGAATAAGAACATACAGTACATTTGCCAACCTCATCAATAGTGCTTTTCAATACCTGACAATTTCACCCAATGATGATCGGTACTATTTTATACACAAATATAAAACCATATTAAGAAAAAATGTTTATAAAACTAAAAGGATACTGTTTACAGGTTGTTTTTTTTCTGACCGTGTGGTCCATTCTGGTGTTTCTATTGGTCAACAGCCTCAAATCCTACCTTTTAAAATCAAGTTAAATCGTTTCCTTAATTGTTGAACGCCCTTGTGAAAACTGCTCATGTTCTAAAATAAGAAAAATCAAGAAAAATAGACGCATGTTTTCTCAACATATCTGTACCCAGCCGTGTTGACACAGTCATATCAGTCTATGGCTCACAAAGGGGGTTGAATGGAAACCTCAGTGTCCCCAGTTTGTTTTTGTTCAAAACTGAAAAGCTGGCAGAGTGTGCTAGTGGTGTCTAAAAAAGGACAACATGAGTACCACACAGCCTTTCATCTTCAGACCAATCCAGCAGGAAAGTCCTTCACCACGGGGCTGGATTCTTGATTATTATTCAGCTCAGGCGAGAGCAAAGTAGACGATATCAATTGACCATCTTCCCTCGTCCTCGCAATAGTGTCACTCAAACTGAAATCTCATACGTGGTCCCTCCAACGCCGGTTACCTTCTTCACCCCGCCCGCTGGTTTGGATATTGTGTGATTGGCCAAAACTGGGCGAAAGGTGGATCTGATCAGGCAGCCATTGGAATGGGGTGGGGTGGGGGTTAGGAGGAGGAGGGGGAAGAGATGGAGGTGACAAGGTCTAAAATTAAAATAATCACAACTGTTTTCTACGTAGAAACTTGTAAGGCGTTTGGTATTTGTATTTGCAGAATAAAGACAGGACAACGACATGACAGACCAAAGACAAGACAACAACTATAGTTTCATGTAGCAACTATACACACAGTGTCATGCTTTAAAGATACACTCATTCTAACTGGTTAAACAATATTTCCAAAGATGTAATCAACTCTTTGATAAAAGGAATTCAGGCTCACTAACCCATGCATGAGGAAAAAGGAGACTCACACAGATCAGGGAGGAAGAGAAGGGCTGACATAAACCAGGAGGGAAGAAGAGAGGAAAGAGAAGGATGAGGAAAGGTGGCAGGCCGGCGAATCTGAAGACGGGTCACTACTCACTGTGGAGCCTGATGCCCTCCTCCGACTTCTCCCCCTACCACCATAGTGCCCCCTCCTGTAGGCCGAAGCTTGTACTGAGACCCTGTCTCCCCAGTGTAAGCTGTGAACTTGCTGAGTGAGAGGCCACGAGGAGGTGGGGAGATAGGAGGCTCTAGTAAACGAGCCCCAGGGGAAGAGGACAAGGAGGAAGTGTTACGAAGGGCTCGAGAAGAAAGGTCCTGGCCATACTGGAGCAGGTGCTGGGCCTCGGGAGGCCGAGGGGAGGTGGGGGGTGGTGGGCTGACAGCACGAAGGTAGGCCCTATGAGGGGAGGAGAAAGTGGCAGAGCCCTGGAGCAGCTGCCCCTCCCTCTGCTGGGCGATCTGAGCTGAGAGGAAGGGCGACGTGTAGCCCTTCAGCGGGCTACTGGGTGACACCGCATTAGGCTGGCCTGCTTTAGCTGCACAGGGAAAGGGGCTGGGAGGCTTCTGCGGCGACAGCTCATGAGTGGCTGACTCGAACTCAGGGCTCTCAGAGGGCGTCAGCAGGCTGTCATAGGACAGGCTGCCGTTCCGAGGCGTCTGATTGGCCAGACTTTTGTAGCTTGTGTCTGTAGTGCCCTCTGACTGGAGCGTGGCCAAAGGGTTGTGTACAGTCTGTGCTGAGCGCAGGCTGGAGGAGTGTGAGCCGGCGGCAGACAGAACCAGCGAAAACGGGTAGGAGGTGTAGGAGCGCCCAGTCAGGGAGTGACCCGACACGCCCCCCCTTACCCCACCAGCAGCTCTGCCGAGGCCTCCGGAGCCCTCACCCCTCTCCCCTCCCCCTCTGCGCACCCCTACACCTCCCCCCACCAGCGTGACCCCGTCCAGGCTACTTGGCTCTGAGCGATAGCTAGGTTGGCGGCTAGACTTGAGGATGGAGGGGCACGGAGAGTCAAGGCTCTCACCGCGGATCATCTGAGGCGAGAAGAGGAGAAACAAAACAAAACCAGAGAAGGAGAGGGGTTACGAAGAAAAAAATAAGTGATGAATGAGACCGCATGAGTGAGGAGGAGCAGAACCGTATCTCAGGAAGAAAAAGCAGAAAACAGGAAACTAATTTGTATCAATTATTACTGTACACCAAATAAAAATAAATTAAAAAAGGTGATGGGGGGGAGTTGGATGCTTGACTGGGGCTCTACTCCATCATCACACTACTTGATTGGGAACATTGGTTTGAACAAACACTGACACTGCATGTGAAAGACTGTGTTTCCACACTTAAATGACAGTACATAATGGTAAATAAACTGTACATTCCAGTCAATGCAGTCGTGGGAGGGGGGGAGATAAATTCAACACACAGAAACAGTCAAAGGAAGACACGCAGTGAGACTTACTGCTCAACCGACGGCCACTGAACGGTCAATTCAAAGTAAAACAAACAAAGGGTATTGGATTATTATTAAAATTTTAAAAGACAGATAACAGTTAGCTCTGAGATGGGAAAAGTTGTTTTTGCAAAATAATTAGCACATCTGTGCTGGTCTAACATTAGTTAAAAAAAAAAAAGTAAAAAACTTTTGCTTCAGAGTAAAGACATAAACTTAACATCTTACCCCAATAATTGCACTTCAACAAACACGTTAAAAGTTACACGGCGAGATTTGTTTTCCAGTGTACCTTATTCGAATGTGAAAGAGCAGAATGGTTCCTTCCCGGACTGTTGTAAGGTGGTCTGTACTTGAACATGGATGGTGTGGGTGGAGCTTCAGTTAACAAACTGCTCTCTGTGGGACAGAGGGGGTGGTACAGTGTATTTGAGTGAGAAACTTTAATTATTAAAAGTAAGAAAGACATTTAAACCCCTCATGTAAAAAAGACAACAGGCTCTGGACCATAATCTGCTGATCCATGCTAAAACTATTAGGATATACTGAAAATAAATGTTTATAAACCTTTTTTTTTTTTTTCCAGATTTATCAGTGCGTGCATGCCAATATATGCATAGAAATGCATACTAAGCCATGCAACAAGATGTGTACTTTATTGAATACTCCAATTTCTGTCGCAAGAGAAAGAGAAAGCTGCATGTCTCATTTGACAAAATTGCAGGAAAACGGTGGCCTCCATGATTGTGGCAGGAAATTCAAAATTATTTTATATAGCAAATTTCATGAATGAATCGACAAAATAATGGCATGATCTTAGCTAGTACTAGTCAATGTTTAATGGGATTTTTTTGTTGTTGTATGGTGATAGTTCTCCTTTAAATTGATGCAGTTACCAAATTGATGTGTACAGCATGAATCCTGCCTTTAACTGAGACACATTCTATCATAACTAATGACAAAAACAAAGGTAATGAAAATGACTGAATTAATGCAGATATACTTCGATTTACATTTAGAAATAGAAGTTCTTCATGCAGTGTTAGATCAATAAGGAGAAAAAAGTAAAAGTAGCTGCAGTTTGTTTTTAAGAAATCAGATGGACCAGAGATATAACATGAATTATAACAGCTGCTCCTCTGTTATGAAGTGTGTTTTATCTTATTATTCATGCAGTACTTTTCCACCTCTGTCACCAACACAAGTCTGCTCATGGTTTAAGGTGTGTTTGGATCTTTTATGGTACACTTTATGGTAGGTATGTTTTTGTCAACAAGTATTATTTGTGACTTCTGTCCGCAGGTATGTAAGAAAATGCATCTCACCCTCAGTGTCAGTAGGAGGCAAGCCAGTGTAACGAATATCTGGCTTTGGAGGAGGTGGAGCCTCTGCATCAGCTGACTGGCTTTCCATCTGATCTAGACTGCTCTTGGACTGGAAAAGACAAATATTTACAAAATGTTGTTTAGCCTGACAATAGAAATTAAATGAAAGGCACAGGCAGCTTTAGCCAGATTATTGGCAGCCAGCTATAAAACAAGTAACTTATGGTTAAACCATTTAACCACAATCTGAGAAATACATCTTTGCATGGAATGGCATGTTCTTCAAAGCAAAGATATATTAAAAAGCCTGCAGATCATTAGACTTCACACCAAATGGCACCACTATAACCCAATTTCTTTCTAGTTAAACAATGGTCTTTCTCAGCAGTGCAAATTTGAAAGGTCATTTCTAGCTGAACTATTTTAACAAAGATGGTGGAAGAATCTAGATAGAAAAGTAAAAAAAAAAAAATTTAAATTCATTTTCTACGTTTTAACAAAAATGTTGATCAACAAAAGCATTTCAGCACTAAATATTTTTGGAGAAAACTTTCAGTTAGCATTACATACCCTTGTGCTATGTCGGTCATTCTGTATGCCATTGTCCAGAATTTTGGCTTCTAGTTGAGCCTCAGTAAGAGACGGTCTGAGAAATGGTGGCTGTACTTCCATTTTCTGATGCATATATGGGCGTCCTGTATACCTAAAAAATAGATATGACAAAATTAAATGCTTTTCATTTATATAATTTCTAAACATCGAGTGTTTTTTTTTTTTTTATTTAGCATGAGAATTTATTCCCAAGGAAAGTGTGTTCATTTGTTTCATTAACTAGCTTAAAAAAATTAAAGTAAGCAGAAAAGTAAGAGAAGAAAGAAAGAAATACAAATATTCTAGCAAACACTATAAAAGACCAGATAAAAAATGGATTGAAAGTATAGTGGAAGAGAGGACAAAAAAACAACAGGGCTAACCTGGGGGCCTGAGCTCGACACAGGATGTGTGAAATGTTCTTTGAACAGCCTTTGTTGAAAGGATTAACTCCTCCTCGAAACTTTCCTGTCACCTACCGAGGAAATAAAAAACAATGGATAGATTTTAATGCCTTCAGATTCTAATACACACAGATTTTAAAGTATTAGTATAAAAACACTCAGAGAAAAAAAAGTCTGGACTAATCCAATTAAGTAGCCAGCTACTTCTCGCATACAGTACCTGCTCATTCGTGGTCCTACCGCGGGCCACCAGCACTATGTGGAACCCAGTTAGGCCAGCAACTGGGACGAAAAATAAGCCAGCCACACACATCACAGTCATACTGGGATTTATGATTAAGGAAATCACTGTGGGTGCTGAGATAGACATGTTTCAGTGACTCCTGCAGTTTTCAGTGAGTGAGTTATTATTCTTCACTCAGAAGGATCCAATTTGAAATGTTTATTTGAAAATAGAAAATAAATGTAGCAGTAACACTTTCATTTCTAGAAGTAATTGAATTTTTCTGACTGCCTAGCTCAGAGGAAAGGATACGTAACGGCAGCGTGTGGTGTGTCCAGCTGCTGGCGGTGGTTCAGGACATAAACCAAACCAAAGCTAAACACGTCAATGATGTGGGTGGTAAGAGAAAGTAAAAACAGGAAGAAATAACGATAATTCCTCCGGCCGATACAATTGTTTACCCACGGACAATGGTGGTCAAAATCCTGGGAGACAGAAGCATTCAAAATGTAAGATGCAATACATCTGCCAAAACTTTTATGCACAGACAACAAATAAAGCAAAATATTTTTCTCCTTCAAATGAGAAGACGTTTTGGTCATTTAAATCTGAAGAAAACAAATTAACCTGAAAAAACACACACCAATCCTCAATTTAGTTCAATTCACCCTCGCAATGTTTGCTTCTCTGTGTGATGCTGATGAGCTCATGAATCGCTGAGCCTACCGAATCATGTTTTTATGCAGCGTAAGAGTGGGTACCTCCACACAGTTGTCACAGACTGAGCAGTGTGAGCAGCGCGGAGGGCGGTAGAAGCGGCAGGTTGAGCACCACTTCATGCGCACCTGGATCGCTTTGATCTCAACCGTCTTATAGAGAGGAGCACGGAAATCATCCTCTTTGTCCTCATCCTCCTCCGCTACAGGAAAAAGCAAAAAAAAAAAAAAAAAAAACAACAGTAAACTCTTACAGCTGATGTATCACACCAACTTTTCCTGAAATCTTGTAGTTTGGTAGCGCTTTGCTCATATTTTGCCACTGAAAAAGTTTAATATCTCTGAGTATTTATATGGAGCAAGTCTTCACAAAAACTGTTTCATACCTCTGGGGAAGATTCCAGGATCCATAAAAGTTGCCATGCTAAAGTTGGCAAGGGTGAAAATAAAGATTACAGCGATGTAAATGGGGACAACCGAAGAAACAGAATCAGACAACCATGGGCACCTGTGACAAAAAAGAAAAAAAATTATTGGCAAGGCTCAATTTGAACAACTTAACCCACCACTGCACAGTAGCTAAACAAATAAAACTGCAATTTTAAATTCAGATATGCTAAAGGCACGCTCCAATGAAAATTGTTTTTTTAACATGATTTTGTTGGATTTCTTCTCATGATGGAGGACATATATAAGGAAAATTAGGCTTCAAATTGCATTTCTGAGTATTTATTTTATCAACTTGTTGTGAATCAGGAGCAGATGAAAAAAAATGCAGTTGGAAAAAGTCTGGAGCTGTAAATAATATCATCTTTCCCTGCTCCGTTCCGTTTTGATGCATCCACTAAACAATTAGATCAAATATCGTCTTTGTTAGCCTTGTCTCAGCTGGCATGTGGCTCAAAACTGTACAGCTGGATAGCTTTAATATGCCTCACCATTGTTGCTGCAGTGTTAATGTTAGGTTGGGGTGTGAGGGTCTATAAGCTAGCGGAAGAGAATGTAAACAAAGCGATGATGGGAAGTAGAGGCAGGATTATTCCATGCCAACCCATCCACAACTCAGGTGAATTTCTAATAAACTCTTGCTGATCTGCAGATAATATTTCCTAAAAAAAACAACACTGGTTTATTGATTTTTGCCTAAAAACGGCATAAACACAATTAAAAGACCACTGGGAACGCTTTTAAAGAAGCCTAAAAGATAACCGGAGTGGGCCTTCAAGTAGATTTAGCTTCAAATATGTAAACAAAACAAACACCCTGCAATCAGAAGTTTATGCACCACATATACCTACAATTCACTTGCAAGGACATCCACACAAACTATTTTGGCATTATGTTTTTTGTTTTCCTTTAGTTTTGAAAAAAGCAGAAGGAGCACTCACGTGAAACAGAAGAAGAGGGATGTAGATCCAACCAGGAAAGTGGTGGCTGCAGACACTGGGACGTATCGGCTAGGTCGAAATGGTCGGGGAGGAGAGGAAACAGCAGTCCCTACTCCTCCCCCACCTCCCCCACTGCTCAAACCCGGCATTAGGGATAGAGAAAGGGGGGAAAGAAGACAGACGGAGAAAAAGATCTACAGTCTATCAGCTCTGTTGGCGGGGGGGTTTCACAGGTCAAATGGTGAATCTAGTGGTAGCTTGGGAGGAGGAGCCATGACAGCAGAATGGAGAAGAAAACCAAAACTATGCAAAGCAGCTGCTGAATGGAAACATTAGGAATTCTCTGTGTGCACAATCTAAATGTACCCTGGCACTGATTTAAAAGCAAGGTTTTCCTCTAATAGATGGATACAAAATACAAATCTAAATGCATGTACTAAGCTCATGAAAAAAAATCTATAGTATTCATAAAAATTTGCTGCTGAAGAAAATTAAAGTGATACAAAAATATATGAAATTGATAAATATTTTTGTATGGCTTAAATGCAACAATATTTGGTGCAAGAGTTTGAATTAATCTTGGTGCAATTATATAAACACTGCTGTGGATGACTAAAGGGGCAGAGAGCATAAAAAACACAGAAATTCTAACAGTCTAGGTTTCTTTCCACTCCTTAAACTTGGTGACACAACTAAAGCTTATAACTGTACTAAAGATTTCCTTTAGAAATAAAACATCAAAGAAAGGAATATCAAAGAGGTAGTAAATCCATCTTAGGGCAAGAACACATAGGGGAGGAAAAGCAAAGGACCGAGGGATGACTTCTGTGATGGTCCCTTCAGGGCTTCCTTAGGCACTGGGTGGGAAAGAAACTGAGGATGGCGGCAGACAAAGGAAAACCAACTGAAATTCAATTCAGTTTCAAGTCGACAGTGAGAATCTGCTAAGCATCAAACATAAGTCCAACTGGAAGTTAATTTTAGTAATATGCCGAAAACAAATGGAGAGAAAAAAAAAGTCAAGTTTTGCCTCTGCAAGTAAAAGGCGCTGGTATCCAACTCTTTGATCTTCCGAGACTACTGTCTCCAGTCTGTTAGTGGTGGCAGTATTAACTCATTATATAAGAAGAACCCCAGCAAGTCCTCAGAGGTGCCACCAAACTTGGTTTGCAGCTGGGTTTAGTGACCGTTCCCACCTCAACAGTCTCTGTGTACAAAAATTCTTTTCCATTTTGCATCTTTGTCTGTACAACACAGCTGTCAGATGTTTTGATGCATGATTTCCTTCAACGGTAGGTAGTGCTAGGTCTTGATCACTATCTTCCACAGTTTGCAGAATGCTGGATACTCCTGTCAAAACATTTATACAACAAATACAAAGTTATACAACTGGCAATAAGTGAAGGTTTACAATTACTGGAAAACAAAAGTACTTTTTACAAATTAATTGTTGTCGAGCGCTCTTTTGTTAGCAAGGTCTACCAAATTAATGTATACACAATTAACAAGATAAAATCCCTAAGGTATGAACACGTTTCTAACTGTGTATGTAAGTGCTGTTTTCTTACTGCTTTCTTTTAAACATAAAAAACATAGGATTTCAGATGAAAAATACCCTTTTGGGCTAATACTGGGTGTTATTAAATCAAAGTCATGTAGGAAAACCAAAAAAAACCATGAAAACCAATCTTGGCCAAAGATTTATTTTATATCTAAATTTTCAAAAACTATTCAGAACTACTTTTGATAAAAGTTAATGTTTGTGAAATAAAGATTAGGAGAATCACAGGCTTAAACCACTTGAGTAAAATAAAGTTTTCTTTATTAAAAGTTAATCACAGGTTTCATGTTGGTTTCACAACAATCCAAGAAGACAAAAATCCTTTAAAAAAACATCCTCATTCATAAACAGTTGCTAAACCACCTTGTTGCTGAAAAGCTGGAACGCTATTGCCCTGGGGTGGTCAAATGAAACAACACACTGGAAACTCTAAGCACCATGATGACAGTGATCTGTGACACACACACACATTATATTACTTTGGTTCGACTGAAGATAGAAACTAGTTCGTGTGGTGTAACAAAACAGGTCTGGACTGTATTCTGAGTATAGACACGCCCCTCGATCAACAATCATCCGTGATAAGAAGAGGAGTTGTTACCCAGTCAATATGCCGGTTGTTAATCGTCTCTGTCCCATAACAAATCGCCACCCCCTCCCACCCCCCAGGCTATAGAGGGTGTTAATCCAACAATCTCTGTGTCGAGCTTTACTTGCCATGACAACATTCTTACCTAAACCGACATCATCAGGCAGCTTGATGTTTAAAATGTGTTTACTTTACAAAGTCTTCCTCGCATATATTACATCACAGTAGCTTTGGGTTTCTCTTTAAACGATATTTAAAACAGCGAGCGTTGATCAGCAGGCCAATGCAGCAAGGAATCACTCAAGACTAACTAACGCTGCCTTAAGCAGATCACAAAACGATTATGATACTACAAATACAAGGAAATGTTTCCAACTAGCAAGTGCCACAATGTCTATAACAGTAGATAGAATATTTAGCTTGTATTCCGCTGCCTTCCACCTAGCTTGGAAAGTTTTTGCGACACTACTTAGTCCTTTACCACAGCAGGGAGCGTTCGCTAACGGTAATTACCTGGCTAACATGGGAAGCTCCCACTGACACATACTCTTTTATTAGGAGCTCAAAACTCTACAAGTATGACTTTCGAATAAAAATCGGCCAAAGGAAAAGAAAATATGTACGTTTTGTCTAACACGTGTG
Source organism: Adrianichthys oophorus (assembly GCA_036245035.1). Classification (NCBI taxonomy): domain Eukaryota; kingdom Metazoa; phylum Chordata; class Actinopteri; order Beloniformes; family Adrianichthyidae; genus Adrianichthys; species Adrianichthys oophorus. The sequence continues at coordinate 8,341,605 of BSAI01000162.1, forward strand.
TTGTCTTGCCTGTAGGGTGGTGGTCGTTCCAGTTCCTTCTTAGGTTAGCCGCTAGCAAACGACTTAGCTCACTTGCTAGGCCGACATCAGATCCCGGAACTGCTCAGCTCTTCCTCAGGTGGGGCGGACAGCCAATCAAATTTTAGGGGCGTGGCTTCTAACAAACAAGTACATTACTTTAAAAATACACGATATTATTCAATAGTTGTTTAAAAACAGGGCAGATTTACAAAGTATTTTAAAATACGTATTTTAATGTAAAAACATGTGATGTTTACGTTAATACTAAATAATTATAATGGGCCTGCTATTAGAAGTAATGTATTTAACAACTTTAATTTGTCTAATTGTTTTAGACAACTTCTTCTTATATGTATTTATGTTTTTTAAACAGACCAAACATATTTTTTGAGTCATTTTCTATAAAATTATTAATTAAGGGGACTTTTCCTGACCATTTTCTTTTATGTTAATTTATTTGCCCAAATTATGAGTACGTTTATTATACATGTTTCATTGGAATGCAAAATTAAGAAATTAAAGCTAAATAATATCCTATGTTCAGAAAATGTTTTTTTTTTCCACAAACACCCTTCTAAGATATGTTTGTCGATCATTTCAAAATATAGACAATAAGATAATAAAAACAAGATATTCAATGCTTTCTCCATCTGCCTGATGTAAAGAGCATTTTTTACGCACGCCAGGGAAAAAATTCAACAAATATAATATTTTACTGGATCATTTCTATTTTGCATACAGATTATTTGATTCTTTTAGTAATAATATTCTCATAAGGTAATGTTTACATACAGGTATTGAATTTTGTGATAGTGATATCTGTACAATACTTATTAGTGATGTAACAATTTATCAAATAATTAATTTATCCTATCAGATCGATCTGAACGAAAAGGATTCACTTTTTCAATGAAGTGTGACAAACTAATTTGAACACTTTTACTTGTTTTAAATTGTATCATAAAGTACTAAAATGTCTTTATTTTAATTTAAATCATAGAAGGCGATTGCTGGTTGCTCAATGCACTACTAGCAAATTTAAATTGTGACAACTAATCATGAAATAGAGAAGATATGCAAGGGTTCATTATGTTAAGGTGTCACTCGTGTATTTTGCCCTTAAATGCAGGATAAACACGGGGAAAAAATGACTGTCAGTTTCCAGAAACCACTGTCAGATACAATAAATACCATACACAAAACACTTGTGCTAAGGAAATCTATAATCCATGTGAGTCTTTGTTTCTTAATTTTTTTTTATAATCAAATGAAGTATATTATTTAACAAGTTATATTTGTATTCACATATTAGAATCCTCACATTTTTGTTTTTACATTTATTTTTTTTTCATTTCTATTTCTTGTGAAGCTGCCACATGAGAAGAAACAGGCATGTCAATGACGTTCAAATAGAAAACAGCATATGGGTTTAAGGATTATTCCGTTTTCCTGACAAGCATCAAATGAACTTCTATTGTTGTGCTCCTAGACACTTACTGCCACAGCTCTGCTGTTCTTGTTTGAATACTTGGTTCTCTAAAATCATTTACTCAGCTTTGGTCAAAACATGTGATCAACTCTGCTGGACATATGAAGTGTAGAGGATTTAAATTTACCTTTTTACAAACAAATTAAAGTGTTCTGGGAGATGATGCTTTTAGATTTTCTTGCTTCCTTGTAATTTTGCTTTAATCTTACAAAAAGGTTGTTTGGAGGTTTTCTTTAAATACTGTGAATCATTGCAATTGGTCTGAAAAATTAGATGTAAGCAAGATCCCTAAACTACTTTGAAATTTGAATTTGTATAACTTGTGACCCTGCAAAGGACAAACATGGAATTTGCAGAAAAAAGTTGGAGATTTTACTTTTTAAAAACCCTCTAATTCTGTTTATAACCACAAGTCATGGTGTCAAAAAAACTAGCAGACAAGAAATTGTAAAAGGAAGCCATTTAAATAAACTTTAAGATTGAAATTTAGACATTTAGACTGCTGGCTGATTAGAACACCCAGAGCTAATTGTTACATGTTTGTGACCCCAAATTTGCACAGTTTGTCATAAGTGGATCCCAGCAATAATATTAATAATAATAACAACAGATAATCTTCTTTCCATTAAAAAAATACTTTTAATTCAAAAACTTTCATGTAATTTTATTCCAAGATTACATAAAATATGTCACATTTGTAAATAAAAGTTTAAAAATAGGTCCTAATTTACAGTTTTTTTCTGATTTCTCAGGCAATTTGTTACTGTGGTTTTTACAAAACAAACAAAAACCTTTTAAACTATGCAACGAACCCACTCTCTAACAAGACTCCCACTGCTCACCACAAGTATAATCTGCATTACTTCATGTCCATAAAGCGTATGTCCATGATGAGCAGAGTGTGTCTGGGCAGTGGTCTGGGTGCTGGGGATAACACTTTCATAATCTGTGTCTGAGTGTCAACATAAGTTACCACAATAAACCCACACACAGGAATCTCCACAATGCTCTTTCTGGCACCTTCATCTCCGTCCTCAACGCTGCTCACGCTCAGAACGTGGTACGTCAGGTCTCTCCCCGGTGTGACAGGCACTAGTTTTAGCTGCGTATCGTCCTGAGACATCCCTAGAGGCAAGCATGAGTCTGGGATGGACGGTGCACCGATTTTGTAAATGCGGACATCAGAGAAGCGCACCTCAAAGGAAAAGGGGTAGTAGGACACTCCACGGAATCCATAGAAATACTCGCGGATCTTTTCATCCCTGGTTTCCCGCCGGCACTCCTTGGAGCGCTCCACCACTCCCCCAGACTTAGGCAGGAGTACAACTCGAACAAAGTGAGGCAGATCGCGTTTAAGCTCGTTGTAGAGCCTCTCGTGGTCCAAAACCAGCACCACATCCACCTGAAAGGTGGAGGCACAATGGACCAAAGCTTGGTATCCTGAACCTTTCACCCAGCCGCAGGTGTTGATGATGCAGCCTCCCACGCTTGCCTTCCTGTTTACGTCACAGCGCTGGGAAAACATCTCAGCTAGGCAAGATGTCAGCTACCCATAGTGATAAAAAAACAAAATCAGCAGAAAATAACAGCAGAAATAATGACAGCCAACAACAAACATAAAATAAGAACAGATCTACAATGCTCCAACCTTGTTATAAAGTTTAATGTTGGTGCCTGGAGTGGTGGAGCCAAAGTGATAAACCAAAGGAGCCTGGACAGAGAAGCCCTCCTCCACATCAGCTGGGCGCTCAATGCACAGGGCTGACACGGTCCCTGGTACGGACACCTAAAAGAGCACAATGTTTAGTCATGTGTTGCTAAAAAATCATTACATAATGAAAGCCAATATTTGAACTATGTAACATTTACAATTGAGGTAAAAAAGATAAATAATATGTATCTTATGAATAAAATAATTTGCCTGTTGTATCAGGGAATAAAAAAACATATTTTGAGGACATCATATACCTTGGAGCAAGTCATAAGACAAAAGCATAAATTGCAACAAGAGCAACACATAGTCCAACCAGATTACAAGTAAAATAGCTAAAAAAATTGGATAATTAAGCAGTAACATCATGACTATTGATAAGGAAACTCCCTGGCAGGCACAGATGATGCACAAAAACACTGAAACTAGTCAATCTTATCCAAATATCACAAACTCACACTTATCTCTAAAATATTCAGTTCTGGTATTTTGAGTAAATAACATCAAATTTTACTTAGTTTCATGGGTAACAGAGTACAGAAAGATTATTCTTCAGAACTAACAGGCAGATAACGTTGTAACAAGTGTTGCTATAAAATTTAAACTATTTACTTTCAGAAAACTTGACTAAAAGTTTGTAAAACCTATAATCTAATACCCTTAACTATAGTGGTGAGGTAAAAATAAAAAGGAGTTATGAAATTTAAAATGTAACTTACACCACTCTGTCCAACATCAAGTTCCACAAGTGTTGGTCTCCTGCCAACCCTCACAGCGTAGTTGAGAAGCATTCGACACACTGTTGACTTCCCCACATCTGTGGGACCCACCACCATCACCTGGAAAGCCAGAACATATTTATTTGTAATATTAAATTATGCAGAGAAGATAAATAAACTTGAGACTTTAGGTTTTTTGTTGTTGTTGTTGTTCCTCACCCTTGGTCCCCTCTCATTTTCCCGTTCTGCTTGTTTTCTCATCTGTTCCAGGGCAGCGTGGGTGTTGAGGTAGAGCAGCATGGGAGTATCTTTAGATACATAGGCCACCTGAGGTCGAAAAGCATTTTGATTTGTTTTGTATTTTGATTATTAAGTGATGTTTCAAAGCTAAAATGACAAGACTCTTCCCTGAACTCACCTCAGGTTTCCCATGCAGATTCACACTGCATCCTTGCCAGGTGAAAACTGCTATCTTGGATCCTGGTCCAAACACGTATTTCTTGTTGCGGTTCAGCTCTGAACCGAAAACTTCCGCCAGTCCGGTGAGGAGTTCCAGCTCCACTTGATCCGCGGCCTCTCCTGCTTCCACCTCAAAACGAAGCTCAGTTTCCTTCTCCAGGTCGAACCTGGTGCATTCTTTCCCGTTTGCCGGGGCATCCTCGATACTCTTTTCTGCTGACTCTGTTGCCATCGCTGCCGAAAGAAACTGTGTTGTAAACACTTTTAACAGCTGCAAAAAGTAAGTATACAGTCGTCAAATAAAAGTGTAAAAATATTAACGAGTAAACACACAGCAAACAAGCTAACTGATATAGCAGGTAGCGACAAAATATGCTGTTTTAACACGAAAATAAGATGATTTAAAACATAAGCATGGCCAAATGTCTTCTACTTTATTTAATGTATAAAAAGTTGTACACCCCGTGTACGTACACGGACATATTTAAAGCTAAACTAGTTTTAAAAATTCCATTACCCAATGTGTATGCCCGGTATGATGGTTGGACGCAGGTTGATGACATCACAAATTTACCAACCAATAGCATGAAAGACGTGTGTTCTCGCTCTTTTCCTGCTGCCACCTCATGGTTGTAATTATTCGTGATTTTTCTAAATCTAATTAAAAATTTTGTGACCGGTTCTGTCTTTCTTTTTTTTTTTCCAAAGAACTCTAAGATCTGGTCTTACATGTTTTCTGGCGGCATTAGACCCTCTTCATCCGATAAAAACCGCTTCAGACCCATATTCTCGTTTGACTATATGATGCCACAACCTTACACTTCTGACTTACTGGAGTTAAATTGAGATATATAAGTTATCACTTAAATCAACAGGTTTGACTAATAACCATTATGACAGGCCAGAGAGAATGGCAGTTTAACAGATGGACTTGTGGCAAGAATTAGGTAAGTTAAGTTTTATACTTGAACATAATGGGATCAGTAGTGCTTCTCAGTGTTTTTTTAAAGATCCTTTTAAAAGTATTGTTTTACGAAATTAATGGCTCCTCTGAATGCAGTATTGTGAGAATCAGATCTCTTGCATCTTTAAAAGAAGGAGCTGCAGTCCCTGCTTCAGTAATATTGCTTTTTAACCATCTTATAGTTATAACTAGTTGCTGGAATCCACAGTCTGAAAGGAAACAAATCCAGTTTTGGGAAAGTGCTAAAGGCTACGAATGCTGGGAAAAATATATGTGAATGTTAAAAAGTTATCCAAGCCACAAAGGTGGTCAAAGCTTTAAAAAAAAAAAACAGCTAAACATATACATGAAACATAGATCCAATAATGTTCCCCCCTTTTTTGCCAGTTATCATAAACAAGATTCCACTCTACGACAAACAAAAAAAGAGGAAACCAATGTAATATTTCCTTTTTTATCAAGCAACATCAATAAAAGTAAACGCAGCTTTAAATCACAGATAGAACCATTTAAACCAAAACTTTTAACTGAAGTATTTGAGTTAGTGGAGATGAACCACTAGGTGGCAGTGTGTGCACAGAAGTCATTGATTGGAGCTTGGTTTGTCAGAAGAGGGACTGAGAACATCTCCTTCATCGCTCTTCATCATTATGCTTCCACCAATCACATTTCCTAGAAATGAGACAGAACTTTTTTAAACACATCATGTCTAGAACATAAAAGCCCTTAAAAAGCTCACCTCCAAAACACAAATTTTCTCAACTTTAACTTAGAAATGTAATATTATCAAACACACATGGCATATTTCTTAAATTAATATTAAAATCCTTGTTTAATATTGACAAACCTGCTCCGCCACCTATTCAGTCTTCAGAGCATCTTTCAGAGCAGCAACTACAACATCAGGTTGAGGAAACTTCAACTTTCGAGGTGGACCCTTCTTTATTCCAGTCCACAATGTGGTTTCTACAAGGATCAGACAAAGAGTCATGTGATTTTTGTAATTTTGAAAATAATATACTGTCAACAGCCGCAAGAAATGCTTTCAAAATCATTTGCTTTTGGTACCAGGAACGCGAGCAAAATATTTTCTTCTAAAAACTCCAGGAAAAACTGGGTCTTTGGGAGCATGGTATTCCCTTGGGCATCAAATGTCAGAATTATTTTCGGATTCGCTGTCTCATCCTCCTTCACCTTTGGATCCATCCAGCAGAGTGATCTCAAAGCTGTTCCTGCGGGGTTTTTCTGGGTTGAAGATCACTGTCAGCTCAGGGCGGGCAGCCAAGAGGGCAGACTTCACCTCCTCTGCATTACGCCCATACACTCGTCAGCTTTTACTGCCAAAAGTATCATATTCATTAATTCAGTGCTGTGGCTGCTTTCATTACCTTAAAATATTAGATTTGTCACGTTTTTTTTCCACTCCAGTTTCATGGAAATCCTCACCAATGTTCAATGACCACCTTTAAACCAGCCTCTCCACTGGCATCTTCTGCTCTGGCCTTCTTCTCTTCAGCTGAGGATTTGTCTTCTTCGTTCTTGGCATCTGCTTTGCGTTTTGTCCCTCGACGACCTAAATATGAATGTTTAAGAATCAGAAAACCATTGAGTTTGCATTTATTCGTGATTCTAAGTCAACATAAGTTGTAGGGAATCTTAAAAAGTACAATGAAAAAAAACATGGAAAAAAATACAATAGAAAGTCTAGAAAAATACATAACATGAAAGTAAAAAGTTTTTTACTTCCGTAAACTTCTTTAAAATGATTTAGTTTAAGAAAAATATCCGAAAGAACTACAGTGTTACCTGCTTTGGACGCCATTGCTGTTGTTGTTTCGCGCGCGCAGCTTTACTCTTCTTCCTTTAACTTCTGCTATTCCTCTCAAATAGCCGCATTACTGCCACCCACTGGATGTAAATATAAACAGCAAGGCTGGGTCTCAACCAACAATCTACTTTCAATTAGAAGAGTCTTAAGTTGTAATATGAAAAACATATCTTACATTAAAAACATCTTCAGATATTTACTGCTTTAGTGTTTTAATTTTAAAATAGAGTTTAATAAACAGTCCATCCTTTCCATTTTCTGTCATTATTGCTGAAGTTGCCCTCTGTTTTTAAAAGATTTACATTTATGTGTGCTTACTTAGATTTTTCCACATTTTTGAATTTAATGTTGCATTTAATGTGAGCTCTGCATTACTTTCTCTTTCTGCTGCTGATTACCTGGATCAGGTGTGTTTTGCCAATTCAAAGCTTCAATGGGAGGGCGGTTGGAAAACCTCTAGGACACTGGTCCTTGTGGCCTTCAAAATTGTATTACAATTTGAAGCCATGTAAACCTTGTTTCTTCTTTCACTGTACATATTTGTAATTGATTAGGAAATATTAAATTGATTTTTTGTTATTTTTCAATCCATCCATCCATCCATCCATCCATCCATCCATCCATCCATCCATCC
>BSAI01000162.1:8349439-8375081 GCA_036245035.1 Adrianichthys oophorus
TCCATCCATCCATCCATCCATCCATCCATCCATCCATCCATCCATCCTTTTTATTTCATTTTATTTACATTTGTATATTGTAAAACTGTGCAACATCCAAGCAGTAACACTGATTTCTACACATAATGCAATATTTAAAGTGAGTTTTTAGCACATTTCTCTGTGTAAACTATACATAACATATTATTTAGAAGACAATGAAAAGGATCTAGAACTATAAATGTCCTGGAGAAAGTTTACACATTATAGCATGTCTTTCAACAGAACAGCTTTTTCTTGCTTTTTAATTTTTTTTATCATGTTTATTATTGTATATCTGCTTTCAAAATTCAACAGGGTATTTTCTAATTTGACACAAAGAATTTGCCTATTTTATCTTCTGGATTACATTTTTAATCTTATCCTTTGCAGATGAATGAAAATTATTTTTTTTTTATGTGCAACAAGTTGTACTTTCATATTTGCCAATAGTTTTCATAATCTCCAAATGTGCCCTTGTTTAGAGCAGACAGCTTCCAAAGCAAACAAACAGGAAGAAAGTGACAGACAGCTTTGAGGAACAACAGACGGATGTCTTGGATTATCCCAAAGTCAAGCGCAAATATGTTGTTTCCAGAATAGCATCCCTCTGTTTTTACTTTTTTGGGCAGAAAAGTGGGCTTTATTGTCCAAAAGACGTCACAAAGATGCGTTTGTGCCAGAATGAAGTCTCAGAAAGAAGAGGATGAGGAGGGATGACTCAATTGCTCATCTAAACACTCTGCTTTTGTTCTTTTGTTTCAAGCAAACTCTAGATTTACTCTTTTTGCCTTTTGTCCACCTCTTGCTGTGTTTGTTTGTGATCACCTTGTTTACTTTTTGTGAATCACATCAGGAATGAACTGATCAAATCTCAGGGGCCTTATTGTCATTTAATTTGTCTGCTGTTCTGTTTTAGTTGTCAAGGTTAGTGCTGCTGCCGCCTCGCATCACACATTATTTCTGTGGGTATTTTATCGGTGCATGAAAACATAAGCAGTAAAGGTTCATCGATAAATTCACATTTCACTTTCCTACAAAAGTATCTTCTCTCCAATTTTTTATCAGCAACTGGGTGTTAATTTTTGTTGAGGAAAAGCCAGTAGAAAAACCACCAGATCATCTTATATAGAGCCGACAAAACTCACTGTTTACTAAATGATAAAACTATTAATATTTGGAGAACTGGTTAATTTCAAAAATAATTCTAATCATGTTCAAAAAACAAAAAAAGAAACAATTACCAAATCACCCAAATACTCCTCCATCTGGGCATGATGCTCAAGAGGATCAAATATGTTTCTGAAAGCAGCAATGAGAATACATAAACATCACTGTATCTCCTCATGAAGAGTTCAAATACGGAACAACTACTGGGAAGACATTAAAACTTGTCAATTTATTTAAACAAAATCTAAGCAATTCTAAAAAGTGATATAATAATTAGATTTAAGGGACTTAACAAGATTACTTAATATGTAAAAAAAGAATGTTTTTGAAGATAATTGCTTTCAGAGTATGTGTTTATTTCTTGTAATTCTATAAAATACTGCTTGTGTAAATTTAAGTTTGTACTGAATTGAAAAAAGAGGCTTGGATTTGATACGTTGTTGAACTTCATTCAAAACGCCCTTTCAAACTTTACATATTCAAATTTTTCATTATACGTCTGTCTATGATGCTACTTTTTAAAATGTATTTAGTTCATACTAGGGCGACACAGTAAGGCAGTGGGCTCACAGCGAGAAGGCCCTGGTTCGAATCCTGGCTGGGACTTTTCCTGTGTGGAGTTTGTATGTTCTCCCCGTGCGTGTGTGGTTTTTCTCCGGGCACTCTGCCTTCCTCCCACAGTCCATAAACATATATACTAGGTCAATTGGTTACTCTTAAGTGTCTCTAGGTTTGCACTTGTGAGTATGTGCAGGAATGATTGTGTTCCCTACAACAGACTGGCAACCTTCCCAGGGTCTTCCCCGCCTTCGTCCAACAGTAGTCAGGAGAGGCTCCAGCAACCCCGTGACCCCAAAAGAGATATAGTGGGTTAAGAAAATGGATGGATAGTTCTAAACAAATAAATAAGATCCAATTAATTTCTGATCTCTTTGGACTTCAGTCTTTTAAGTCTGCAGAAAACTGAATGTAAAAGGTTCTTTGACGGAGAATATTATTAGAATTATGTTAATCAAACCAACTCAACTTCTCAAAATCATTGTATTTCAATAAGAACAAACAAGTTACCTAATACATTACATCCAGTGGAACAATCACACTCATTGTACACTTATATTTTCCCTTTTTTGAGCGAGGGTGAACCTTTTTGTGTTCCTGGCCTCCTTCATTTTCTTTATAGTTTACTCTTGGGATTGAGACCTCTAAGCAGAAATAAACAGAAAACAAACAAACAACCCCCCAAAAATGAACACATTTTGGACTATTCTCTCATGTTTTTTTCAATCTATACGGCTAACAATACTCAAGGAATGCCCATGTCTCTTTTCATGCCTGTCACAGAAACACTGAGAACAAGTCAGACTTTCTTGCTGATTTTAACATCTCATCATGCTAACATCCCCATAAATACAATCATTTTAATTGATCCCAGCTGAATTCTCAAGTTATGTTGCTTTTGTGGAGTCACTTTGATAAGTCGAAAGGATGTGATTTACATTTGATGGATGGGCATCATGCACCACTTTCTGCTGCAAAAAAAAGTCTCCATTTAAACAGTAAACTCAGTATGAAGGACAATGCAGAAAAAAGTTTCATGTCCGATGCAGCAATGACAGTTTGTTGAAATTTTGCAATATTGCCATTTTATTAGAAACGTAAAAACTTTTGTTACCAAAAAATGCCTTTAAAATCATTTTAGTTTTGTCTTAATCCAGAGACATTAAATAGTAGCAATGTCAAAATAAATAAATAAATAATGGGTTGCATGTTTTCCCTTCATTCTGTAACTATTTAGGTTTTTTCAGAGTGTAGAACGAATAAAATTAAAATGATTCCAACAGATGAGCAGTTTAGATTGCTTGGTAATCTGAATGTTTACTGTAATTTCTCAGGTTTAATATATGCATGCTGTGGGAGGCAAAGGAGCTATTTAATCCTCCAGAAAGTCTCTCAGCTGGCTTCCTTCCTTTCTTGGGCCGTCTGACGTCCGTTGGAGTCTGGGTTCGTCCTCTGCAAACAATACATGTGAAGGTGAACGTCAGCAAACACGCAAACAAGCATGTCAACTCGCACTTGCACAGCGCACACAACAATTTGGGAACGATAGGAGGAGAGATGGGCTGGAGTGAGGGGGCTCAAGACAAAGCCGGTGACAGCAAATCAAGGGCAGAAGAGAAAAAAAAAGGAGATGAAAAGTAGATGCTTAAATGGAGACTGTGGGCATCAGGGAGAGATTGAGTAGGCATGCAGCATCAGAGAAAAAATCTCCAGTAATGGCTTCCTTTTGACTCCTGCATGAAAAACTAAGACCTCCTGCAACCGCCCATGAAGCTGCTTTTATAGAATAACAACAAATTGTGTGATGCCAGGAAAGAGAAAATTAGAAATAATAGGATGAGCAAACTGATTTTACTGTCAAAGTTTGGGAACTGCAAGTGCTTGTTTTTCAAAATAAAAAAATGAAACCTACACAGAACAGCTTTACTTTGTCCTGAAGGCTGTTTAGAAATAAGAAAACTACCCCAAATGTTTAATTTAACATTTCTTTTTTTCATTTTTTTCATGCAACTAATGAATTTCTGGAGCAAAATATGCAAAAACAACAATTATTATCATATAACCAATTATAAATTTTGCAAAATGCATTAATTTATTAATGGATTATTGCAAAAAAATGCAAAATGCATCATTTTATATATTTCTGGACAAAAATTCTTAAGCCAGCATGATCAAATATGCGTATACATTCATATCATGCTCATGCACGTGTGTTCCACATTTAAATAAAAAAAATGCACATGGTCATGATGCTCAAGCAAAAAAGCATATACCGATCTGCATGTTTCTGAAGCATTTCTGGTTTTGCTTTTTTACCAAGTTCACAAGGTCTGATTGCTTTCTGCCTCCAAGCAGTTGCTAGGCAACCCAGCACAGGCAGAAAAAAAGAAAAAGAGTTGGTCCGAGCCCAAACTATTAGTGGAGTAACAGGTGCCATTCCTGGACCAGAGTGTGGAGTATTTTCAGAAAAATCAGCAGAATTACAAGGATTTAAAGGGATTGAACAGTTGGACTTATTCAGAACTTCGTCTGTGTCGCTGATTCATTCGGACTCAAATACGAGACTAATCTCCTTTAAGCTTTGTCATTCTCTATAGGATTTGTAGGGACAGAGGGAGTTTTAACATTCAGATTTTTCTTTGCATAGGTCTCTGTAAAGTTGAAACTGTTCAATCAATGATGCAGTCGATTTAAAAAAAAATAGTTGCAATTTTCAAGTAAGTTTCTAAGGGATGTTTCAGTGATGTCCATTTTATCTACTTTTATTTATTTTTTTATCATGGCTACGCTTGCTATTTTCATGATGCAGGAAGGATGAATGAAACCAGAGTTAGGTCTCCATTTTGGGAAAAATGTAAGTTGGATGTGGGTGGTTTCTGTCTCTCTGGAGTGTGCAGTGCACATGGGTCTGTGTTTCTGTGTGCGCATGAGGTTGCAAGCACATGTAGGACCATGATCATCACCATAATGATTGCAATGGTGAGAGCTGGTCTGTTGAGGGGGTGTGCTGATTCCGGGACACAACAACACATTTTCATCCTGGTGTGTTCCCTCCCTGAATCACATCTCAGCCCACCCACTGGACTCTTAAGCACGTGCGCACACACATACCAAGAGTGAGAAAATTATTCATCTGTATTCAAAATGCGATGTGCCCTGATATAGCTGTGTAACTGCACATGGTGATAAAAGAGACAGGGGTGGGCAATTATTGTCCATATTTGTCCAATTTCCTCCTCTTGGAGTGCACGTGAGCCTCCTAACACAGATCACACTTGCTTGCACAGATGCAAAACAGTCGCCACCTGCTTGGTGTTAAAAATGCACCTGGCATTGCAATCCAAGGATTTCCAAGCATTTTGCCATGAAAGTATGAAAAGAAAAATCCCTCATCAATGGGATTAATGGTTTTGTGAAGGAACTATAAACTGGAACTCCTTTCAGGGCCTTTTTTTTCACTAAAACCTTTTACATTTGTTTTGTTGCCAGATTTTTCCCAAGTGAATTTTTAGATGATTTTTGTTTGCTCAGTCTGTCAACAAAATTATTCATAAAAATACTAAAAGGAGCTGCAAAAAAAGGGAGAAATGTTAAGTAGGTGCTCTCCTAATACTAGCAATTACTGGCAAATTTTCAGTTTTTAAAGTTTTGCCACTTGTATATAGGAAACAGCATAAGATAATGATGACACAACAAAGAAACGCCTTCATTTCTGTTTGTCTTTATTTTATTGCAAAGTAAAACACTTTACTAGTGGTTGTTTTTCTTGGAAAAACATACTCAACATCACTGTATCTTCCATGTTCAAATCAGTAACAACAGTCGTGATTCTGGTTGGACAGAGACTTAACAAGTGAGACTGATGGGGAACACATCTCCACCATGAATAATGACTGAGTTAGACCTTTATAATTAGCAAGGATGAGAAAAGCCAGTCTCATAAAGTGTTACACAACACAGAGTTGTGCAGGACTCAGGTGGTTTCTTTAATAACCTGCTCCAAGACACTTTGGGTTAACTGCCTTTTTAGGCTTTTGCTCAACTTCAGAGTGTGATGATTACAAAAATAAATAAATGAAAACACACAATCTGAGGAAGCTGAGGAACTCTCTTAAGTGATGCTCAGCAATGAAGTTCACTTCATCCGGGAGAGTTCTGAGACAAACAAAGGTAGAAAACAAAACACATTTCCACATTGAGTTAGTCTTCTTTTTGAGCTTTAATCATGTTTTTTTTATCACTAAAAGCAGCCGTTTAATAAAAGTAAAAATCCAGCTAGTTTAATATACAATATACAGTGGATATATGTACAGATTTGATATCTACAATAAGGCCAATATCCATGTGAGATTTGCATGTCTGTTTTTTCTAATCTACGTTATCTTAGTCTAAACTGTTTAATTTCATATGACGAATGGCGAGCTCTGACTCCTATGCAGCTGAGATGATGCGTCACAATGTCTGCTTTGTTTACAGCTTTCTGGGATGATCCCTTACTTATAGTCTGAACTACAGAGCAACTACAAGCTTTGATACTTCGCTCTACTCTAATTCAGTTCATCTAACTCTTGCATCTCTCTGTCTCCTTGCCTGTCTTCTGCATTCGCACTTCTCCTCCCAAAAGTCCAGGAGAAAAGAACTAGCATGCAGTTTTTAGTTGGAAGAAGAAACAAAAGATCAGCAGACGAGACTAGAGTCAAAAAGGGACTTTAAAAGAGAAAGCAGTTCAGCTAAGGAAAAGTTGGAGGAAAAATGTAGCTACGGAAACGAAAAGCAGGTAGAGCAGGGATGGGGTGAGGGTTGAGGAGGATGATGAGGGAAAAGCTGCACTGTCATAACTTGGAGCGCACTCCAGCTCAAAGCAGCGGATGGAGGAGTCTTCATTGCCATAGTTGGCCCAGTATTCTTCTGGTTCCAGTTTGGGAAGCGCTGCCTCATCCTCTGACAGCTCATACTTTGAGGGAATTATCTCAGAGGGGATTTTAGGGGGATACTGAGGCTTGACTGGGGAGAAGGGGAAGGCCTTTACTCCTTCCGTGCTCTTTTGATGGGAGGCCTTGGATGCAGATGCAGACTTGTTCTTGGAGAACCACCAGCGGGTCTTGGTGCTGAACGTGGTTGTGGTGGTTCCAGCCAGAGAGCCTGGATCAGGCAGAGGGCAGTTGGCAAAGTCCATCTCCCGAAGGAATCTAAGGTCCTGGCCACGGCGCTGAGATGGTGACATGCACACAAGCTCAGAAGATGAGATCCGAGCTTTGCGAAACCACTCCCACAGGGCACGGGCCTCACAACCGCAGGACCAAGGGTTGCCATTGAGGCGGAGGAACTGAATACCCTGAACGTCTTTCATGGTCTGGCCTGGCAGCTCAGCCATGGAGTTGTTGAACAGGTAAAGGATAGTTAGGCGGCCCAAATCACGGAAGGCCCGCCGATTGACCTGTCGGATGCGGTTATCATGAAGCAGGAGGCGGTCCAAGTTGACCAGGCCTCTGAAGACATTTTCAGACAGAGCGCGGATTCGATTTCCATGGAGGAAGAGATGGGTGAGGTTGACCAGATCAGAGAACAGATCATCCTGCAGAAAGTGGAGTTGGTTTTCCTGTCAAAACACAAAAAAACATGAAACACTTGAAAACTTGCTTAAAAAAATCAGTTCCCAAAAATACTGTAGATTTTACAAAACAAATGAAACTTTCATTATTTCACCATAAACTCAATTTGGGTAAATGCACAGGTTCAAGGACTATAATTCAAACATCTTTTTGCAATAAGTTTTAAGTTTAAATATAGCGTATACATTTTCAGAAGCATGTTGTCTTGATTTCCCTTTGATATTTCCTTATTCTTACTCTACAACCTCCTTTGTTGTCTTGAACTCACTGAGGCAAGAGCAATCTTTGAACATTTGCAATAGAAAAACTCCAGATAAAGTGATACAGATGCTTTAATTGTTTCACATTTCTCAATGAAGTGGGAGTGCAGCTAAAATGCACATGTTCATGTTTGTTTCTTTATTACCTGCAGGTACAAAAACTGCAGACTATACAGTTTGTGGAAGATGTCATGGGGGAGAGTTGCCAGCTTGCAGCGATGCATGTGCAGGCTCTGCAGCTTCTCCAAGCCCCTAAATGCTCCACCTTCCAGGTGCCGTAGTGAAGGATTGTCACCCAGATCTAGCTCTTCCAGTATTCTGAGGTTACTGAAAGCTCCAGCCTCAATCCATGTGATGTTGTTCCCGTACAGCCAAAGCACCTGCAGAAGAATTTAGTAAGACACGAATGAGGACAAATAGTAATTAAAGTGTTGAAAAAAAACCCAGCAACACTCACCTGTGTCTCAAAGCCAAAAGAGTCTGCGCGAAGCTCTGTGATGCGGTTGTTTTGCAGGAAAACCCGTTGTGAGTCGTAGGGCACACCAGCTGGCACTATGGTGAGGTTCTGGGACTGGCAGCTGACCGTCATGGGCGTGGGGTAACACACACATAATCTGGGGCATGCAGCAACCCCGCCTGGCTTCACCACCACTAACCAAAGAACCAACCACAGTATCAGTCCACCTGGAGAAAAAAAGTGACATGTTGATCATTATTGCTGGGAGGAAGACAATAATTAGTTTATTTAAACTATATGAAGGAGGGATGCAGCAGCACTTGGTGATGAGTGGCAGACAAAGACAGGGAGGCTTTTTCCATTTGCTTTTCGGTTCTGTCAAACCTGTTGTGATTCCTTTTAGGCTGTGCATTCACTTGTGACTTGTTAAAGGAAACTTTGAGCTTCATATATAATTCATCAGGTTACATAACATAATTCTAGATTTTAAGGATACAAATATGTTCCAAAACAAATACTTTTAATGAAAAAGTTGTGAAATAACAGAAACGGTCCTTCATATTTACATTCAAACGATGTTTCCAGATACGTGCCAAAGCTGGGGGCACACAAGGTAAGAAGATCTAGATAAGTTTCACAAATCATGAATAATTTGGAAGCTTCTTGGCACAGCTCAGGTGGCTGTGTACAGAAGTGGTCAACTCTGGAATTGAACAAGCATTAAAAAGTCATGAAGTTCCCATTCATTTTCTGTGCGTAAAATTTTCCAGCATCTAACCCCTTGACCCCTTGAAAGGTTGCACTGTGCGTGCTGCTGAACGCTACACGGAGTACTAAAGTTTCAAGTTACAAACAAGAGAGTTTTCTGGAGTTTTATTTCGTTAAATGACTAAGTGAGATCAGGATTAAAGTTTTAAAGTGGTGCGCGCACAGGTCAACCGATCGCCACTCTCGGTGCGTAAAAGCGATTTGAAGAGACTGGATCAGCAGAACTCTGGAGGCCTAAGCCTTGGTCATTTTGATTACAACATTTTCTTCCAGTCCAACAAAAACGTGAAAGGCAGTTTTTTAAGACGCACATTTGTCAAAGACTCAGAAAGCTTTAAAAAGGTGTGCGTAAACGCAGTTTACTCGTGTTTTACGCACAGAAGAAAACCACGTGAGAGTTCAAATGTTTAAAACTTTACACTTCACTTTTTTAAAACTTATTTTTTTTAGTCGTATTTTTTAGCAAAATGTCCTGTTAAGAGCTGTTATAATGAAACATTTTTTAAAGAAAATGTTTTCCAGATGAGGAGTAACTTACTTTTAAAGTTGCGGGCGCTGGAAGCCCTCACGGTCCAACGAATCTCCATCTCGAACCAAAGCTGAAAGCGAGTTAGCCTGCGCGGCGTGGAAGTGCCTGCTTGCTGCTATCTCTGCTGAGGTTCAGCTCTGGTGACCGAGTCCCTGCGGCTTCACGCAGTGGCATGCAAGAGTCCCTGGAAGCCGTTTATACCCGCGCTCGGCTCTTCGCCCACTTCTGTGGGCAGCGCAGGATCCTCTCCGCGTCATCCGAAGAGGAGGGGTGGGTGCCTCCGGAGGAAACGACAAGAAAGGCAGTGGAAAGGGAGGGCTCGGCCACTACCATAATAGTGGTGACAAGGCACCGCTTTCCAAAAGAGATTCTGTTTGCCATTCTGTGCGCTGGTCACCACAAGCCTCTTGACCCTTCTAAAGCTCAAGGCTTTCTTGGATTCATTTCAGAATATGTGAAAAGAGGCATTATTGCTGTTACGTGCTTTTAAAAAAAATTCTACATTTTCTTATTGCAATAAGTCAGCCAGTTGTTCTTGTAAGAGCAAGGTGGTGTGGGAGGAAAAACAGAACTCTGTGAGAAGGCTGGAGGTGGGATGTGAGCAACATAAAACTACTCAGGTACTGGAGAAGACCAAGAGTTCATTTACTTTAACACTAATTGGCCAATTTATGGTTTAATCATGCACACAGCAGAAGAGGCGGGAAAACTCATTTGGCATTATTATCCGAACTTCTTTTGTTCCGTGTGGGCCACTTTGGAAAAAAGCCGAGAGCCGCCTACATGTCATAGGAACAGATGAACATGAAAGGGAAGCCCAGCGGTGGAGCGAAATGATCTAAGGCAACATATGGACTGGTTACATTTGTGTGAGGGGGGAGAGATGACAGAACACTGACAAATTGTTGTGGTACAGTACATGCTGGACAACAAGTTGCGTTAACACAGCGTTCATTCTTTTTCTTGGCTCATTTGTCATAGCAAATACAAATGAACTTGATGGCATCATGGGGGTCCAAAACCTTCCAAAAACATGTCAATTTTTGTTTTTTGATGAAAATTTCGTGAATCATCTGCTTATCTGTATTCTAGAGTGGTGATCACATGTATTGCCTTTTTTTAATGAAATGTGACAGTCAGATCATGTGGCTTTAGTGTAAGTCAGTGGGAACTTTTTTGTCCCTAAGATGCACAAAGGAAGTATAAAAAAACAAAACAATCAAGTCAATTTTCTCGCCAATCTGTGACATTTTCGAGGCTAATCACTAATCAAATCCCATCCCTATACCATTTATTAAATCCAATATATCTTTTTAGGTCATTTTTTGTAAGAAATGCTGACACTTTCAAATAGATATAAGAAATATTTTAAATTGAATTCAAGAAAAAAATAATAATGTGAGTGTCTTGGCTAGTATATTCATTTAAGAAATCCAAAGTTTGAGGACACCAGGGGTATCAGGTCAAACTTTTTACGTAGATTTAGTTTGCGGACCCTTTGATTTTTTAAAGAAAGACAAATCTTAAAATCTAGCTTCATCCCCAAACTCTCAAAAAAAGCTAATTGTAACATGGTACTAGTATTCCAACAGTTTTTTTTCACATGAAAGGCTTTTAGCACCCCTTTATCTTTATTATTTTGACTATGTAAGACTACGTTTGCTTGAGAATGCATTTTAGCACAACTCTGTCTTGATTTATTCTCAAAGTCAGTGGTTTTTTGACATGTTGCTGCAAATACGGTCAACTTTTGTGGAGAAGCATCAGTGCCACCTGTGGGAGGGATGTGGGTCGAGGTCTCCGAACAAAACGTCCAAGCCAAGGCGGGTCTAGCTTTACTCATTAATGAGTCCTCTCTGCATGACACAGGTTGTGACCAGGTCCACCATGATGCACATCATCTGTTCCCAAGTGAACACACTCTCATCACAACCTGCTCCATGGAAGGTCACTCCAACTCCGCAAGTAAGTGGAACCACCCCGCTTATTGGCAGGAAACTAGCAAACGAGGGAGGCACTTAGATTATCCACCGTGCAGCCTCCATCAGAGGGCTGTGGACCTGATGAGATTGCACACACTCGTGTGCACATATAATGTGTGGAAAGTGGTAAAAGAAAAGCAAAGAAGGCAGATGCTGTCTTCAAAGATGCTATGAGCAGTGGTTGCAACAACTTTCAGAGCATTGTGTTTTTCTAAGCTTCCTTTTTGCTCCTGTACAGGAGCTCACACATGTCCATGATCTCTCACAGGTTTGCAATTGTTGGTGCTTGTGCAATGAGAAATCATAAATGCATTTACACAGAAACACAAGCACACATCCACTCCCGGATTCCCTCCCTTTCATCCTCTCACTTGCCTGCTGCGACAGAAATGAATCATGGGGAGTTTGACATTTGATCTGGTGTAAACACAGCATGTTCAAAGGATCTGTCCCCATCCAAAATTAACATGTTTTGGTCTCTATACATCCCACCCCCCACCAGTGTGAGCACCACACACGCGTTGCATTAATGGAAAGAGCTGGAGACCCTCCATGTGGAGAGTCTGTATCACCCCATGGGGGAAGGTGGCAGATCATTCCAGAAACTGGCCCCCAGTCGTTTTCCTCAAGAAGACAGAAACGTTCTCAATCTTGATGTAAATATGCATTACCTTATGCACAGTAACAAGCAAAAAAAGCAACACAATGAAAGTGCAAAAAGTCCTTTGAAATCCAGGCTATTAAATGCAGTGAGAAGTTGGTAGAATTGTATGAATCACACAAAATGTGGGTGTCCTTTGGGACCGTAAAGGTCTGAGAAGACTTTGTCAACAAGAAAATGAATCATCTGATATTTAGCATCAGAAAGATGCTTCGATGTGTAAAGTTCATGTTTGCAACCCAATTATAAAACTCCCTTTCAAGTCTCTTGAGACCCAACAACTAGTTTTTTGCTTATTTATCTTGGAAACCCCTGTGATCTCTCCCTTTACTTTATCTGTCAATTATACACCTAGGATTTATACCAACTTGTACATAAAACAAGCAATGATTAAACTTTTTTCTTATTCTTCCTAACCTTGAAATCTGTCTGCAGAGAATTTATTTTCATAAATCTCCATTTTGCAGAATGGTTTGATTTTTTGTGAGTGTTTTAACCAGAACAAATGCATTAAAATGTGTATTTATCTTTTTAAATGAGTTAATTACACTTTTACATTTACACAATTACACAATTACATTTGAAAGAAGTAGTTGCTAGTGTGCTGTGTAAAAAGAGACACGCAGGCTTTTACTTTTGAAACATTTAGTTTTATTTTTGGATCAGGATGCTAAAAATGTTGATAAAAAGTAAAAATAAACTGAAACAAACTAAGAAAACTGCTGAATTTATGAAAATGAAATTCTTCTAAATGCTTTATTGCATAAAAAAAGTTGTATTTTGGTTTGATAATGCTCACAAAAATGTTAATTGAGGGTCTTTAGTTTACCATGGAGCCATCAGTTTGTAACAGGTTTGATGTGTTGCTGAATTGAGAGGTTTTTTCGTGGAACATGGAGGTGATTCAGAGCCTGTTGAATGTACTCTTCCTCTGCTGTCATTGTGTGCTCTGGACAGTCTTTAGCCTGGAGGATGCAGCGTTTGCGATTTCCAAGAATTATGTGAAGCTCTGAGTTGTTTTAGACGGACGCAAAGTGAACAGTGAAGTAATTCTCCTCCACCTCCTCAGCCTCCTCTTTGGTCAGTAAACAGTTCTCATGTTACGTGTTCATACTGCGCTCATGAAATCAAATGTGGGTTTGCTTTTTCAGGGTCAGTGTTTGTCATTCTTGCTGTCTTTCAGCAGCATGAAAGGAAATTCTTTTTTAGTTTTTTTTCAAGTTCAAAAATGTGGAGAAAGTGTCAAAATGAAATTATAAATGAAATATTTCCACCTGAATCTCCCAGAATTTTTTGACCAGTACTTTTGTATATAGTGCACACATAAATAATTACTTTATGCACAGCCACCGAATTCACCACTATTAAACAAGGCAGGCTCCTAAACTACACTCACCTCTGCACAAAAGAAAACGAACATTTCCTTTATAAGATTTCATGGATTCAAATCATGAAATGCTCACACTGACCTGCTTCTCACTGCAGACTCCTTGTCAATTCATAAAATCTAATAAAAAAATTAACTGTTAGCTAAATGCTAATTATTTGATGTAACTTCTTTGTTTTTTTGCCATATGACATTGCATTCTTTTGCATTTTCGTTAATTCATTGTTTTTTGCTTATCAGTGGGTGGTCATAACATAAGTCTTTTTGGCTTCCTCCACCTCCCTACACGCTTTACTGTTCTATTCAATGGAGAGGTATTTGTTTATTGTCTGTTTTACTACCTTGTCTTATATCATGATGCTATTCCTGTGGTAAATAAACAAATAAATGTGTCTCAAAGTGTTGCAGGACAGGTGGCACAGTGGTTAGTGCTCTCGCCATACAGTGGTTCAAATCCCAGCTGGGACATTTCCTTGGAGTTTGCACGTTTTCCTCATGCATGCATGAGTCTCCTCCTGACACGCTGGCTTCCTCCCACAGTTCAAAAACATGCTTCATAGTTTAATAGACGTCTCTAAATTCCCCTCCCAGGTGTGATTGTGTGGTTCTGCAACAGCGTGCCAACCTGTTCAGGGTGTCCCGTGACCATGAAAGGGAATCGGTGGGTTCTGAAGATGGATGGATGTGCTGCAACTTCTGTCAACTTCAGTCACAATATAGAGTCTCACATTTTAAAGAAATTGCAATGGAGTTCTCTGACAAAAAGACAAACAAAAGGCACAGTGCAATACTAAAAATAAATTCTTTTTGTTGACACAGCATGTAAGGCCTCATCTTTAAATGATTTGTAATGAGTTATAAAAATTGGTTTATTGGATTTCTTTTAGCTTTTCATGTTCGGTGCTCATTAAATCAACATTTAATTAAAAGAGGTTAACTCTTTGCTTCAATTATTTTCTTACTTACTTTTTAAAATTTTGCTTAAAGCCATGAGCTAACGTCAGCATTCGTAGCACTTTTTGTTAAATGGAGAAAAAAATAAGACAAAATTGCAATTATTCAAATTTGATTATTGAGAACTAATAATCTGGTTACAGCATATTGATTTACACAAAGAAGGAATTTCAGTGTAATCGTCTACATGGGTCATCTGGAAGTAAAATAAACAAGGTAACTTCTATATCATTTTTTTTCGTATTGTCAGTATCATGAATATTGGTGAATTTTATAGAAATGTTCGAGTGCTAAATTTATTAAACTTCTACAAATAAATGTAAAAGAAGATATGTGTTTGTCTATTTTATGATAAACTTTAAGAAATTAGCTGCAGTTTTCAGCTCAAATAAAAGAACAAGTCGTAATCAGTAAATAATTCGACCAAAACTTCATTTAATGAAACACTTTTGTACCAAAAATTGCACCAAAGACTGTTAAAATATGAACCTTTATGCCATACAAAGCTGCAAGCTTCAGCAGAAGGTCGCCAATAGAAGCAACATCAAACCAGTCACAAACTCAAAGAACTCCCTAGTGAGATCCAAACTTCCATCTAAAAGCTACATTTTATTTGTGCTTCATTATTTTTTGATAGAAATCAAACAAAAAACCAGCTAAATTAAATACATTAGCACATTATTTTCTGTTTTATTGCAGATCAAGGCTTGAAACTTACATTTTGTAGTAGTTTGTAGTGAAGTTCACCTATACGTGGCTAAATGGTTATTGTATTCAGTTTGCTTTAGTGTTGCTGCTCAGAGATGAGCTTCAATAAGCTTCTTGTTTGAGCTCAAGCTGCTTAGACTCTCGTTTATTCAGTCTTCCAGGCAATTTGTTTTCCTCTTAGCTGTCTGTCACTGATGAAAACAAAATTTGTGCACTCTTTTCATAGTTTTTTCCATCTGTTTAAAAAAAAAAAAGAAGAAGTTGAATTTAGATGCTAGAAACTTACTCGCTGTGTGTCCGAGGGGACATTTTTAGACTTCATAGCAAATTCAGTCAAATCAGAAGTTGATGTTCGCATAACAAACTGTCTCGTTGATGGACAGTTATTTTTATCCTCCTCTCCTCCTACTGTGCATCCTAAATCTGTCCCATCTTCAAGCAATTCTGTTTTTTCTTTTTTTTGTTTTGAATCGTTGATGATGAAGCTGTGATCACAGATGACGCACATGCAAGGGAGGAACTTGTCACTGTGCACATGCTCCCTAACACACACACATACAGCACACAAATGTACACACTCTTCATGTGACAGAGTTTGTGGGGTGCTTCGAGTCTTTTCTGGGCTTACCATGTGTCAGGAAGAGCTGGTGTGGGGGATTGCATCTTTTTTTTTTTTTTACCACCTTGCCTCAAAGAGCTCCTTTTGAATCGCAAATGTGCAAAATAAAACATGGATAAGCAACATTTTCATTCAATGCAGCAGTGAAGTTTGCACATTTAAGCATTCAGAGAATTTTTCCTTTAAAAAAAAAGCATTAACCTTCACCATTTTTTTTAATCTCATCTGTGGTGAAGTATTTTTTTGCAGAGCAATGTTGCACTCAAGCTTCTGACGCACTGTCTATTCCATATCAACCCTTATGGAGTCTTACAGTGACGTTCAGCTTGCATTCATCCCTAGTCATGTCAAATTAAGTTCTTTCCTCATATTTGAGAAAGTAAATATTTTTAATATGAAATATTTCATATTTCAGTGTTGTTGCAAGTTACTTCAAAACTGTAATACATTATAGATTACTTGTTAATGTTAAAGTAATAAATAAAACAGCTTAAAGTGACTGACCACAAGCGGAACAAAAAGTAATTCTGTTTTTTTATGTTATTGCCACATGGTCCCACTGTTTTATACAAAAACACATTTAGTGTGCTGTAACATACAGATGTGCTCACCATATAAATATTACCCAGAATTCATATGGAATGTCTTACACTTCTTTGTTATAGTCAAAACTATAAGGTTTCTGTTAAACATAACAATGGGTTACTCTTAACACTGTGTTTGACACATCACAGTTTGGAGATCTTCTTGTGGGACTTTTTCTACAATTTAAATAGAGTTTCTTTGATCTGTTTTACTCTTAATTTAACTGCAAATTTCTGACATTATTTTAACCCCCATGTTCAGGGGCAGGACAATAAGGTCCTTGACCTTCAGAAGGAACTTTTTAGAATGCTTTTTTTATTTGTGTTTACAGATGAACAAAAGCAATGCCGCTCAAAACATAACTGCCACTACTGAACAGCCTTACTTTCATGCTTTAAGTCTGTACTTGAATTCCTTCAATGCCGTTTTTACTGAAGGCCCAACATTGCTGAAAATTGTACATAAGTCAGTTAAATTAAACGTCCAGCAGCCTGTGTAATGATGAGATTTTTGAATACAAAGGTACTTAAAAGAAACAAGAACATAGTTAACATGAATGTAATAAGTCCTAATATGTATCGTAAACACATACAGGAAAGGCTTTATTGCGGTACTCCTCATGGCCTGTAGGTGGCACTGTTTCACATCAATAAGGCTTTAAGGTTTCAACATAAGTTCCCTAAACATCAAATAAAAATGTATGATGAAAACAATATATTTGATTTAAAAACTGGTAAATAACATTTAGGACCTGGTTTACAGATTGAAATTGTTCAACTCAAGAACAAACGCTTTGGCAAAAAAAAAATCCCTTTTTAAGACCATTATCATGCCAGCGTTTTTCTAATAAAAAAAAAAAAAAACTACATAAAAATGCTCTAATTACTATAATAATTTTTATCAGTGCAGGTTAATCTTTTTAATGGTAAATATTTCTTACAGCCTGTTAGTTTTTTAATAATTCCCCATGAGGCCAGCAGGTGGCAGAGATGTGGTTTCACAACCAGCAAAGCATGTTAGTCCTAAAAGATTCTACACCTCTAACAAAACAGCACAGGCTAAATATCCCAATTCATAACATTCAACAATTATGTGATTAAAAAAAAAAAAAAAAAAAAACATATCTTCAAGAGGTGGTGCTGTATTAAAAATGCATCTTCCACTTTTGGCTTTTTTTTTTATCCCCATAATGTCCTTCTAAGGGTCAGTGACTATTATAGACTATTAAAAAAAAAACAAACATGTAATGCCTGACTTTCAGTCAAATGAAAAAATAAATGCAAAGAATACAAGTTAATAAAATGACACAGTTATATAAAAAAACAACTTAACAAAAAAAACTCTAAACTTCCAAAAGGCTTATTATAGCACCACATGACTGACTATAATAATGAGCTGCAGGCATAAAGAAAAACTCACAATCAGCTAAAATACTTCTCAGAAGAAAAGTTAAACATTTACTAGAAACCTGAACATTTTAGGAAAACTAGCAAAAGTTAAAATACCGGTATCAAAACGATCTCATCTTCTATGGCTGCAGGTAATTCAAACATGTCCCATTCTGGTCCTTTAAGGTTCATCCCTTTTTCAATCCCTTACAAAAACATTTTGGAATGCAGTACCATGTTGTAACATTTAGGACAATCTGGAGGCAATTTAACATGTTCATTCCATTCATCTTCCAACTAAATATGTTGAAGTGCACATGCTGATATGCTAAAAGGCTAATTTTGTCAATTTATCGCCTTTAAGAGGAGGTAGTGATGCCTCTGCTCTTGGATCGCTGAGAGGCGAGACGTCGACAGTGCAGGTACACAGTCAGGGGGTGAATGAAGGCCAACAGGCTGAGTAGTGTCAGAGCAATGTTTACCTGGACACAGGTAGGAGGAAGAAGTCGAGTGTTCAAATGGATGTGAAGGCAGTTCAGAAGGGGAACACATTAAGAATCAAATACTTACGTATAAAGGATCTCCATGCAGAGCTCCTTTCACCAGAGCAAAGCAAGGATACTGCAAAAGAGAGAAGACTGCAGACAGGGCCATGACCAAACCGTACAGCTTTCCGAAATGACAAGACGGGAATCTGCTCAGGAATAAAAAAAAAAAACAAAAACAAACTTTATTAAACATGTTTGGAATAAAAAATGTATATTAATGTATATTAATAAGATATAAAAAAAAGAAAAGGTCAGTTTTGAAAATCAAATTAAACTGACATATTTTGACACCAAAAATTGTTTCTAATTGTAATTGTAATTAATTCTGTAATTGTCCTTTTCATCTGCATGAGAATTTGATACTTTATGTGAAACAATTGTTTTTGGCTTTTAGACCAGAAATGAGACATTTTGTTTTAAGAATTCCAAAACCCAAAGGATAAAAAGAGTTAAACAAAGGCCATGAAGGCGTCAAATCATACTTTGAATGAGCCTGTAGTCATTCCTGATTATTAACAATCGTTTTTAAAGTTTTCTCAAAAGTTCTCTCTGTTCAACATGTGCACAGCCACCATGTGATTCTGTCAGCTGAACATACTGACTCAGAATACAGCATTTGTCTCCCACTCGGCTGCATGTTGATTCTACAAAGTGTTAATGATCAGTTGTGCAGCTTGGGGCGGCAGACAGAGCATCAAAATAAATGCAGTAGAACAGTTTCACAGCGGGCTGCTGACCTCCTGTTAAAGCTGCTGAATCACACAACGCGAGCAGACTACACGATGGGGGAAAAAATAGGGACAAAAATAGCTAACCACAGTTCACCCCCTCAACTAACATGTTTCTGTTCTGAGAGTCTGACCCCTGGCAGCATTAGTAGGTGACCTGTGATTATCACGACCAGACAACATCAAGAAAAGTGCTGAGGTAAGTTGTTTTGACTGTTTGATCGTCCCTGTGTGCATTGAATGTAAAGGGTCGTTCAACCGTATTTGGGTGAGTGGGAGGACTTTTCCAACTTCTGTCAGGTTGTGATGTTTTACAAAGGCTGCTCTAAAAATATCAGTGCGTTTTTGCTCCTTATAACCAATTACTGGAATTATAGTAAATTCTATGTTTTTAACAAGGTTTAAATGACAAAAAAGAAGTTCTATGTATGGCATAAAACATAAAAACTTTGGTTTCATTTTGCTTTTTCATTGAAGGTTAGAAAGTTAAACCAGATTGTCTTTTGATTTATTTTTAAAGTGTTTCCATTGGTCTTTTAATTAAGATTATGCTGTTTTTAGCCAAAATAAAAAAACCTGTTTCGTTTTGTAGTTTCTGCATGTAACGGAAGTAGTTCAATAGAAATTCACCTCTAAGTTACAGGCCAAAGTTAAGGTGCATTGACACCGAATGCGATTCGTGCGGTGGAGGTGGCCAGTTTCAGTGTAAAGTCAATGGTATTGATGGGATCTGAGGTCCTGTGGCGCAATCTGAGTGGACAGTGCAGCGCAAAGGTCTGGCAACAGCGCGACTTGAGCTGTGCGTTGCAAATTAGGCAACGGGCGCGGTGGGCAAGAATGAAAAAAAAAAAAAAATAGGTACTCTAGGTTGATTGTGGTTCGCATCATCCAACCAGGCACTCCACTTTGGGCACATGACATTTTCAGTCACGGCGGGTAGAAAACACATCCAATATGGTGGATCGGATTTCCTGAACTTCATTTTCATTCATTTCATTTTCTGAACCCGCGGTATCCCTCTTGGGGCAGAGTGATTTCCTGAATCCGTCCTGGCTACTATTGGGCAAAGGCTGGTAAACCCTAGACAGTGTGTCGCAGGGCCCATAGAGCTGGAACTGTCACACTCCCTATGCCGGCGAGTGGTCTAAGCCACTGGATGTGAAAATATTGTTACGTCATATTCATGTGTATATTCCTGTCTATCAAATGTGAAACTAAGCCAGTCTTTTGTAAACACAAAGAACTATTAAATACCTCCATGTTCATTTTGGCTAGCTTTATGTATTTCATTACAATGATTTGCACCAGTTTCTTTCTCTCTACGTCAGTCTTGAGGGCACAGTTCTGCGCGGCTGCAAGTCTGCTGAACTACTCATTAAAAACTATTAATCTCTGTTTTGTTCCATTTAACCGACAGAAAATGTTAGAACCTACAAAACCAAAGTACCGAGGATTTCTATAGTCCAGTAATTGTAATTAATTACCCAAATTTGAACTGTAATTTGTTACTTTACTCCGTTACTGGCAAAAGTAATACATTACAGTAATTCGTTACTTTGTAATCCGTTACCCCACACAAATTACGTTACGCCACACAAATTGGCTACGCGAATCGCGTTCGGTGTGAGTGCACCTTAAGCCTGCCTCCACAACCTATAATCCATCAGTTTACGCTCGCTCCCGCTAGGAATCTGGTTTAGGAATCTGGTTTAAGAATCTGGAGCCTTGCCACTTGATTCAGATCATTTATCTCTTGGAGAACGTAATAGTAATGTGACAACAGGAATGTTTTTGAGCAACAAAGCTTTGAGTGTTTTTATGCGGCTGTTTGTTTCCTACTCACGCTACACTCAGGAAAGCTGCGTTGCCTCCATAGAGGAAGGAGCGGTTGAGCACCTGCAGGACGAAGGTGAGGTACTGCAGTGGCAGGGAAGGGCTGGAGGCGCACACGGAGAACAGCACGCACTGCACCGCTGTCAGGAACAGAGAAAGCACAGAGGCCCGTAGATCTGCCTCCTGCTCCGTCTCTCCTGTGAAAACACACAGAAATATGCATGGATAAAACCACAACACATGCTAGAAAAAAAAGACACAACCAGAAAACACACAGGAAAGAGACAACTCCAAACAACAATGTGAGACAGAACTGTTTTGTCCTTCTTTTTAGCTTTCAAATTCAGCAAAAAAAGTGAATCGGCTGAAAGATTTTTTTTATTAAAGTAAAGAAAAGGAAAAGAAAAGGCACACAGAGTTAAAGAGAAAGTCTTAAAACTGTAAAAAAAAAATTAAAAAGCTAAATGTGAGCATAACCATAAGCACACGTTTAAAAAATAATGAAATTTTTATGTAAAGGACAAAAATTATGTGGAAACATTGGGTTAGTAAAACACACAAACAACACACAACAAAAACTTTATTCATCATCAGTTGGCAAGAGTACTGTATACCTTTGTTATAAAAAAGATCAGATGTATAAAAAAACAGCAAAAGTGATACTTTCTAAATAAGCAGTATAAGTAAAAGATACTCCAGAAAGGTTTTTGAGCATATTTATTTTGTTTAACTTCGCTAACAAATAACCTAAAAAGCCTAATTTAATTTGAGTAAAAACCATAAGATTTGTGTATGTTTTTTTCACCTTTTATAGAATAAATGAAAGAGATACATATACAATAAAATAAATTGTGAGCATACCTTCAGCACGTGGTCTGCTTTTGTGTCTGTCCATAATAAGACCATTCCAAGGGGCACACAGCACGCCGCACAGCTGGGTGACAGCGAAGGCGTTGGTGTACTGGCTCACTGTGGGCCCACACAGCAAACATGGGATAGAATTGGACGTACAATAATATTAGAGCCCTCATTACTTGTTCTTTTTTTAACAGGAGAAACCATCAATGCTTTTTCCTGAATTAAAATCCAGACACAAACAAGATGTTTGGTGTTTACCAAGTGAGGACTCTCCAGCGGTAAGCCTCTGCAGCATGGGGTTGAGGGTGCCAATAAACAGATAATGCCGGAGCTGCATCACTGACAACCACAGAAGGTGCCAGACGAAGAACCTGGACATCAAGCACTCCCTGAAACTTCTCTCTGACAGAAAAGGAGGTCATACACAACGCAGGAGATGAGATCATGACAATAGGAATAAAAATCTAGCAGATGCAATATGAGCTTATAACCAGGTTGATGTGCAAACCTTGTTTCACCGGGGCGTCCTTGGTGAGTGGTGTTTCCTCTGCTGTTTTATGGGGACTGTTTGTTTCCACTTCTGTCCTCACCGTCTCAGATTTCCCACAATTCATCCTACAACATGTCAGAATGAGATCATATATAAACCTCTGTTTGTGTGCTTTGATTCTGTTATTATTTTTAAAATGTGAGGGATTTTCCTGGGTGTCGTCAAACCACATATTTTTGGATTTGTTCATCAGTTCACAGTAAAAACAAGGTCTCAAACTGAACATAGTCTATAAAGTACATGAGCGATAAATAAAAAAACAAGACCCAACTATGTAAAAAAAAAAAAAAAAAAAATCATATAACTTAACGTTTAGTGCATGTTGTTTTTGGCTTCAGTATCCTAGTTTAAAAAACTAAAAACAGATCCAGAATCAGCCTCTTATACAACAAACCTTCATATGAGGATCACTGATGTTAAATTCTGTTGAATTTCCTTTAACAAAAGCATCAATCTGCTTGAAACTCGCTAATCAAGGCGTCAACTCACCACCCACACTTAACTGGCAGGAGCCTTTCATTCTGTCACACGAGAAATGAACTGGCTCATGGTGGAAACATGATGTTACATCACTTCCTGTGATTAAATTGTGTTTCTACACTACAAAAACACACTGATGCTCTTAGGGTTTGCTGTGGTTCCTCGTGTGTCTATACAGACATGGAAACTTTGATTTTAACTTCACTCTTAATAGGAATTATAACAAAACTTTTATTAAAAATCCAAAGCAGAAATCGATCAAGGTTAAAATACTTTATGCAATAAGTTTAATTGTTGTTTTGTATATAATTAAGGTGTGTTCTGTAAAAGGGTGTGACCACAGCTCATTGGCCTTGTGGTAGAGTGCTTGCTCTGAGTCTTGAAGGTTGTGAGTTCAAGTCCTTGGCCAAGTTGTTCTAAAGACTCTCATAATGGGGGGGGCTAGTGCCTCACTGGCTGACACTCAGCAAAATACCAAATGGATCAATCCTTCTGCACCTCAAATGATCTTTTTTTAAATTGTTTTCTAAATCGAGATAAATGCAATAAGTGGCTTTATTATCTTCTCTAATTCCTTTGAAATCTTTATCAAATTAATCTAAAGTAATTCATTTTTTCCAGAAATATGTCAAAATGTTGCCATCTTATACGTTTCTAGCTATCGTTTTAAATTTGCAGTTGATGTGTCCTTTATTTTTAGTATTTTTTGAATCCATCAGGTTGCTCTGATCTCACCCGTAGGTGTAGTGATCCGGAAGCGAGTAAGGGATGAAGTTTCTGGGCAGCAGGAAGAAAGTTCTGAGGACGTGGATGACGCTGCAGGCAGACAGAAAGAGGAAGGATCCTCGAAGAGAGACGCCAGCCTCGTGCAACAACTACAGGGAAAAACAAAATAATGTTTAATGGATACAAACAGAAGTTTTTGAGGAGACGTCGTTGGTTTGTGTTTGCCACCTTAATGATGAGGAAGAGCGCTGAGGAAGAATCAAAGGCTCCATTGTAAAGAGTGATGATGGTGGAGCGACGTGAGCCGAACAAGTTTCCAACCTTGAGTGGGGAAAACAGAAGAATGTTTTAATGAGTGTATGAAAGGATGTTGCCTTGAGGCTGGCTCTTGTGTAGAAAGATTTGAGGATTAAGGTTCAAGGCAAAATATCTGTATTAGCTCCAAAAATCCTTATCTTAATTTATTTAGTCTAAGGACACACAAATGGGAGATCACAAAATGGGTCTTTTGGGATTTACTTAATTACCTTTTTTTAAAACGTGTTTGCATTTCTTTAAAAATTGTACACATTTTTTTACAATAAGACATTTTTGACACTCAGGAGAACGCTTTTTCGCGATTTTTAATCACCTCTCCCAAAAAAAGAAATGTCTACTGTGAATGTTGCATGATTCTTAAACAAAGCCAAGTAGTTTTGAGATGTAATTCTCCACCCAAAAATTCTAGCATCATTGAATGTAAAGTTATTGATTTAAGTTTGATCATTTTTATTGTTATATATTAAAAAAAAACATAGGCACCACAACTAAACTGACACAGTAAATATAACAGCTACAAAGAAGTGGTTTACTAATTCTGAAAGTGAAAATCTAATGTGAAAAGCCTGAAACATAGCATCAAGACCTAGAACAAAAAAAAACAAAATACATTCTGATCATGCATAACTGTAACTTTGGAATGAAACACATTGAGAGGAATAATTAGATGAATGAATCACTGCTAATTTTTCATCTGCTCCTGGTTCACGATTTGAAATACTAAGAAATGCAATTTTGAGCTTACATTTCTTAATAAATGTCCTCCATCATGAGATAAGATGCCACAGGAACACGTTAAAAACACCAAAATCAACATTTTCTCTGCAGTGTCTTCTAAAAGCCCATCTGAATTCCATAAGGAACAGAAAGAGACAGTGTCGGTTTCACCCTCTGAACCTCAACAGATGGTTTCAACATCAACAGAAGTGTTGAAATTCACTTCTGTAACAGCTTTATCAGAATATAGCAATAGCTGAGATAGAAACTCAGAGGAACTTGACAAAATATCAGTGCAAAAGCCAGCTTTTAGCTTTAAAAATGTTTTCATTCAAAAAGATTGTCACTTTAAAACTGTTAAAAGCTAAAATAATGTGAAAAACTCATCAGAAATGCCAGACAGGGCTTCTATTTAAAGACTCATGATGAATCCTGATTAGTTGGGAGGCTTTAAATATTTATCCATCCATCCATTCAGTTTTCTGAACCTGTTTTTTCCTTTTCGGGGTCACGGGGCTGACGGAGCCTAACCCAGCCACTCATGGGCGAACGCAGGACACACCCTGGACAGGTCGCCAGTCTGTCACAGTATTTGTCCATTATTGTTTATGAAATGGACTCCAGTTCCTTTAGCATCAACGTTTCACAAACTGTTTAGTACATTATTATGTAGAACATATTTTCTCATAAATGTGACGTTGATGTGATTGTGACGAGCTCTGCAAAAGCTTCATCAGACTGATTTGACTGTAGTAAGAGCTGCCTCATGAGTTCAAATCTTCATTGGTGTAAAAACAAAAAATAAAACCATGGTTTTGTACCTGCATGTTTGTCATCAGAAACAAAATTCCACCGACAGCCAGGAGGGAAAGAGCTGGAAAGAGCAGGTAATCCAGAGCTGGCGGGATAACATAAAGATGAAATTAATAAATTAAAACTCAGTAATTGTAATTTAAAAGAAAAAAAAAACTGTGTTGTATTTCACCTGCAGTAGAGAAGGACACCATCAAGGTACCTAGTGTGTAAATACATCTGTAAAATAACAGCAAACACAAACTTTCAGAATTTGAGGCAGAAACGTGCAAGACGAGAAAGCCAGAATTGAATATAATCCCTCAGCTGACTTGAATTTCCTCCTGTTTTTACAGGGATGAACACACTTTATCCTAAAACAAAAAGGACTCCCTTTTTTCAGTCTTTGCATTCCTTAGTTAGTTTTTTCCCACCT
>BSAI01000162.1:8375091-8388887 GCA_036245035.1 Adrianichthys oophorus
CTCCCTTTTTTCAGTCTTTGCATTCCTTAGTTAGTTTTTTCCCACCTCCTCCCTTTTTTCATGCAAACATAAGGATACTTGAAGGCGGTTTTTGTGGGTTTAAAAATAATTAGAGGGATTCCTGGAGGTATGTCCAGCTTCATTACAAATATCCATTTTAAGAAGATGGAAGTTGCAACATTTTTCAGTTAAATCAAACTTAAGTCTTAAAAGTAATAACAATGTTAAACTTTGTTGAATTTTACTCCCTGGATCTCACTTAAAAATGTATTTTTTTTCAATCGATTTTAATTCTGCTTTATTTTCCTTAAGAAAATCTTTTCTGTTGCTGCTAACACACCAAAACTACTTCAAAAAACCTGTCTTGTGTGTGCTTCTTCCTTTCCCACTCTGCTTGCTTGCTGTGTAACCTTTTGATTTTTCTTTCAGAGGAACATACTGTATATTTGTTCACTTGCTTAACAATACAAATGAATAGCAACTGCAACAATGAAATTTCTTAACCAATTTTTTTACTCCACACCGGGAGAAAAATGATCTCAAACTATTTTACCCAAAACTACCAGAAACCCACTGAAATTTAAGTCTGCATCAACAACCTTTTAAAATATAAAGCCATAGCTTGATATTTTTGTGGTAAGTTTGGACAGAGAAGGATGCTTTAGCTTCCAAATCATTCTGATCCACACATATTTTCCTGACCCAAGAGAGTCCAACCAGAACATTCTTGAAGAAACTGTCTATAGCAGAAGCAGAAAATAACTAGCTGACGTTCCTGACATCAATTTTCTTTTTTTTTTTCCCAGCAGCACATATACACAAAGCATAAAAAATAGACAGGATTATCATGCTTTCTATTAGTTTTTTTTTTTTTCTTTAGAAAAAACATATAAGAAAGGATCTACAACTATTGATTTTGGCCTCATTGAGCAAAACCCCAAAACATGAAATTTTTTACTTAGTTTTTAGTAAATTCCTTACTTGCATATACTTTTTACACCTTCGTGAAAAACTTGCCATAAAAACCTTCAGAGCACAGGATTCTTCCTCCTTCTCTAATAATTAGCCCCGTGCTTGCTTCGGTTGAGCTGGTTTTTATGTTTTTGTTTGTTTGTTTTTTGTCTGTAAACCAAATAAAGTTTCTGAACCATTGCATTGGAACCACAGGAGTTTTCACCTAACCCTAACTGGACCACTCCACGTTTTTGACATCTAAGACATCGTTGTAGCTGCGGGTTAAGGAAAGATAATCACAAGTAAACAAGTGGTGGGAACGTACAGCCTGATATTACTCACACAAAGATCAATCATTCCCAAAAGAGAGAGAGAGCATTAACAACAAAGATTTTACAATAATTACTTCAGCCCACTTACTTCAAATTTAACTCTTTTTACACACCCATGACTCAAAAAAGTTACCTAAAACTACAAACGTTTGCTATTGTTTTAACTGTAAACTAGTTTACAACAGACAAAAATCCTGTCATGCTCACATTCCAAAGAGCCGCGCCACTGTTGTACCAAAGCGATCAAATAGAAACCCATTGGGAAGGGTGAGGAAATTGTTCAGGAACGAGGCGATGGTGAAAACAAGTGAGAACTGTTCGTCTTGAGCGCTGCAATCTGCAGAAAGACAAGCGAATTAAAAACAGTGAGAAAAGGTCAGAAAAGCTCAGGTAACAAATACACAATTTAATCTGGTCTAAATACATGATTTATTAAGGTAGCACACCTAAAGATTGGGTTCCGTTGACTGTTGTGGTGTTGACACACATGGAGCTGAAGTAGCCCTCCTCCTTCAGAACAAAAACCAGAGACGCCCATCCAAACATGGCTCCAGCAAAACACAGGCACTCCACCAGGCCTGTGATGAAAGTGAGGCCTCTCTGAACCGAGAACTTGCTCTCTGGCTCCGGCATGGTCACTCACACAGAAGCACACACAGGAAGAAAAAACTTCACACGCATGCGTTTACATGTGGAGTCAGTCTCAGCCCCTGTTAAGAAAAATGGAACAAAAGAAAAACACAAATCTGACCTTTAAAACACCAAACTTAGAACAACATTAGGCTGCGTGAGGTGCAACAGAAGGCCTACAAGCACAGTAAAACTTAAGTGGACAGTCTAAAAATTTCTTTTTGAAGACAAAAGTAAAACTGAAACTCATGAGAAGAAACTGAAATGTCCTTTTTAAAGAAAATCTGAATTATTCTGTAAGAAGAAGTACACCTTAATTAGCCTTTGATCCTTCAAGCTTCTTACTTGCATCTAAGTTCACAGTTTAGCAGTTGAGTCTCAGAATATTTCTGTCAAACTAAACTCCTGGGTCTGACATCTCTGTGTACATAGGCCAACTATTCCCTCCCCTTCCTATCCAAGCAGTCTCCTCCCACCCGTTTTTTTTTTTTATATTTTTTTTATTTTGACCACTCTGGAGTAGAAAAAGCCCAGGCTCTCAGGTTGCTTAAGACTACATTTAAAAACAAAAACTCCCACATTCCCAGAAATCCACACTTAAAGCAACAGAAGCTCTGAGACAAGATCCACATCTGAGAGCAGCAGGGCTGGATAGACAGGTCTAACTGGATAGTGAAAAGGATGCAGCTGCATCTCATGATTCCTCATGATCCTGGAGGCCTCTCTTTTGGCAAGAGTCCTACATCCATACAGAGAAACAATTAAAAAATAAGAGACTTATGAATTGCTTTGAAATTAGTGCACTTATACACAAAACATCCAGTATTTTTCACAAATAAAATGTTTTGTATTTGGGCACCTTTTCCAAACCCATTTGGACTCAAATTGCATTGCAATTTCCTCAATAAATGCAAGTGATGCTTTAAAAGCAGACATGAGTCTTTTCTATTCATTTCAAATGATGTTTGAGACACTTATTCATTCATTCATTTTCCAATCCCCTTTATCCCTTTCGGGGTCACGGGGTTGCCGGAGCCTAACCCGGCTACTCATGGGCAAAGGCAGGGTACACCCCTGGACTGGTCGCCAGTCTGTCGCAGGGGTGTTTGAGACACTTAATGTGAAGAAATGATTATTATATTAGGTGGAAATAATGAAAATAATACAATAACACAATCAAATTAAAAAATCTATCTAAAAAGTTTTAAAGTTCTGGAACAAGAGGAGAATAAAATGGCCTTGCACAAGAATAATAGCAAGAAGCTTGAAAAGACCTTCTCAACAGACTCTTTTCAGAGAAAAAAAACATATCTACATTATAGAAATCCAATTTTGCAATAGCAGACACAGACATCAGAATTAAACCTTATTGAATTATACTGTAGATATTCTAAAAAAAAAAACTCACATAAAAGCAAGAGAAGGGTCAATATAGAATTCCTGGAAAAGCATAAATCAAATACATAGATTTATATGTATTTATAAGGAATACATAATTTGTGTTCATTTTGGTAAGGTTCTTTGGTGCCTCTGCTGAATATTTCAATTGAGCTGCACTGAGATGTACACATGGACAAGAAGAGTGCAAGAACATGATGATCTGGATCTGTGGAGTCAACTGTAAGCATGAACTATATTCAGAAGAACTAAAAATGCAAACAGCCTTTTCAAAAAGCAGTCAAGGTGACTGCAACTCTAGAGGGAACTTACAAAAGTGGAAAGTAGGCTGTTTTCTTTGAAATCTTGATTTTAGTATTCAGAGAGATCTGTATGTAAATGTTTGAAGCGTGTAACTTTGTCAGCAAGAAGTGCATCGTTCAAAAGTGAAAAAACAACTACATCAGAACTTCAATCAAAGAAGCTGAACAGATAAAAGTTACTGCTCACTACTTGGTCAAAATGAAAATCAAATCTATAATTCCAAAATCCAGTGGAAATTTTTCCAAAAGTCTCTGAAAAAAACTGTGTGCATCTGTACTCACTAGACTGGCAAATACAGTCAATAATCCCTACAAGATAATGACAAGTAAATAACTTATTTTTCTTTTAGAGATCAATAAATACATATAAATGAGGGATGATGTCTCATTTGGATTATGATGGGTTATTGCAACGTTTTTCAAACACATTAATAAATGGGGTTTAGTAATAGATCCAGATGATGTGCATCATGTTTTCAGCTTTTCACCTTGTTAGTTTGATTGATTGTACAGGTGAAACAGGGGGAGGGGGTAACTTGCTGGATGATCTCATACACGAACCATATGACCGTCCAATATATTGACCCCCTCCAAGATCATATGATTACAAATATGACTTTTTTGAAAGAACAGTTTTTGACTCACTTCCTAAAACCAAAAGTTGACCTCGGCATCACACGCCTGCGTGCCAGTGGTGTCCTCTAAAATGTTGGAAACATTATTACACAACGACTCTTACCTGCAGCAACTAGGGGTCGAATAATAACATTGATTTTTTTTTTTCCTATTCCTTTATTTTTGTCTTAGTAAATTAGGAAAGCCACAATCCAATATTTCTATTTATTTATTTTGAATACTACACCACAGTTATCAAAAATATAAGAAGGAAAAAAATAATAAACATATGTATCATACTTTGTTCACTTTTTTACAGCTACTGTTTGAAAACACACAGTCATATTAGCTTTAAACTTTTAAACTCAACTTCCTGGAGAATTTTTTTACTAATATGCAGAAAATGAGCCAACAAAAATTCTGTTTAATGTGAGTGACTAGTGATTGGACAGTTTGAGGCGGGTTCTTCCAGTTAGACTTTGCATTTTAAACACACTAAACTTAGATCCATGATGAGAAAATTTATGACATCTTCCGTGCCATTGACCATGAATAACTGGAAAAGTCTCAACAGATTTTTTTTTCTTTTTGCCTACAGTTGGCTGAAAGCAAATTCTAAGCTGGAAAAAGCATAAAAGTTAAACAGGCTACTCCTGCTCGTCCATTGACTGCCACATAATGATAAGCCTCCTCGCCTTCTTACTGCACCACGTTTACTCATGAGATAACTTTCCAACCTTTCATCTCTCAGTGCTGCTTCAAATTCATACCGTGGGCCTTTTTGTGTGCTTTCTCTTTACTGTAGAATAGTCCAATCATGGCAATCATAGTGTAGTGATTCCCACCAAAATTCACTTGCAAGTTACCTTAAGCCTCACTTTGATGTGATCAAGGGTTGGCCATGTTGGTTTAAGCTAAAGTTTAGGTGAGCTTTAGCACTATCTTTCCCTAACTACTTGTTTTTACACAACAGACAGATGACTGAAATTTAGATGTCAGATCGTTGTAATGCTATGTTCTCTGGCCTTGGCAATGCGATCAAGTAACTACTTCCAATGAAATGTCTATGTAAACATACATTTATGTGCGTCTTTGGCTTCAAAACAATAAAGTTTACACATTGCTATGGACGTTTTTAAGTCTGTTTTCGGGCCCTACGTACGTGGGTTAAAAGTTAAACCAGTTGAACTTTGACCAATCAGGGACTGGGATTTGGGTTACAACCTTTTCAATTCATGGAAGTAACATTTGAAAATTGATCATGAAGGAGAAATTACTAATTGTGGTTTCTCCCCGGCCAGAATTAGATGACACCAAGTCTTTCATACATCGGAATAGAGCTGTGAAAGAAAAAGGGTGGAGCAAAATTAACAGAATCTGCCCTGTTTCGACATTACACACCAAGCCTCTTTCAACTGCTCGTACATGTGCTATAGTGTCAGGTAGGGACAGTCCAGTGTGAGCACCGCATGCTAAAAGAGTGTTCAGTAACCCACGTCCTTGAACGCTCAACACATGCACACTGTGAACATAGCGTAAGACACCTTGCAGTTAGGGTTTAGGAGGTAAAGAATGTGTTATTGTAGGTTTTACATGATGTAATAGAACATGTGTCTTTTTCTGTGGTTGTTGGAACATTTGGGGGTTCAGTTCATGTCATGTAAATCCATATTGTGTCCTCTGACGTGATGGAAACACATGCTTTCCTGTTTGCTCAACAAGGACAAACTAGCATGCCAAAGGCAAACTGCCACTATCAGCAACTTGCTGAAAGCAAGTGACCAGTTGCATCATTTCTTTCTTACAAAAAGAAGCCAAAAGTAGAAAAGCAGCTTACCCTCCATCACACCAACCACTTCCGCTTACTAAAAATCGCTGACAAGAAAAAGAAACACAAGAGAAAAGTGCTAGTAATAGCTCATGTGACCATTTCTGTGACTTCTTTAATTACTTGGTAAATATTTTTGCATATTTTCTTTAAAATGTTGACACGTTTCATAGCAAAGTCAGCATGGTTGATTCATTTAGCTCCTCTAGACAAAATGAATGAAAGCAGCATTTGGCATGAAATCTAACTATATCAAGGTTTTAGGTTTTTTTGACACATCATTCCCCCACTTTTGTGTAGTGAACAGTGTTATTGCCAAGTTATAATGCAAAAAGTAAAAGCAGTGCCTTCCTCTGCATTGTCCGTCACATGACTCCTGAATTTCTTTGAAGACATGATCCAAAGAGATAAATGTACATTTAGATGAGGCGAAATGCAGTAGCTTTGTATTTGACTTGAGTTTAAGTTTAGTGATGATTATCTGCCAATATCTGTGAACAGTCTGACTTGACCATTATCAGACAGGGCTAAACTCTGACAAAATCTTTTTTTTTTCTTTACATTTTTTTCTTTGCGTTCTCTTTTTTTTTTTATTATTCAAGATGGACAAACTCTAAGTTGTTTCGTGCAAAGCAATAATTATTTAAAAGTCCTGGCTGGGGGACCTTTCTGTGTGGAGTTTGCATGTTCTCCCCGTGCATGCGTGGGTTTTCTCCGGGTACTCCGGCTTCCTCCCACCGTCCAAAAACATGCTTCATAGGTTAATTGGTTACTCGAAATTGTCCCTAGGTGTGAATGTGAGTGTGTATGGGTGTGTGTTTGTGGCCCCTGCGACAGACTGGTGACCAGTCCAGGGGTGTACCCTGCCTTCGCCCATGAGTAGCCGGGTTAGGCTCCGGCAACCCCGTGACCCCGAAAGGGATAAAGCGGATTGGGAAATGAATGATGAAAAAAACGACACCAGCAGCTCTTTTTTTTACCTGGCATTGTCTAAAAATCCTTAAATATAACATGAAATAATTAAGTGAATGACTTACACTACTTCATTACAACAAAAAAATAATAAGCTACTATAATAGACTTGGTTCTTTTGTAATATCTTATTCCAAACACTGGTGTGCATTTATCTACTTTGTGCACTTTTCTTGACACATGGTGCTTCAGTCCCATGCTTTTAAATGTGATCAAGCAACGTATGTTCCTGTAGTAATCTGATGGAAATACCAAGCATGTGTTTCACATGAGAACACTCCTCCTGCTTACAAAGTTCACCGAACACAGATGCAAACATTTCTGCCGTCTATGAAATTTCATGAATACAACATATCTTTGAGTACATTTGTGGGAATGAATTTGGAAGATTCCTACAAAAAGATACTGAAATTTAAAGCTACATTACAAGAAAGTAGAAAGATAATAGCTGTGAATGGATGGATTTATTTTTGTTAATTAAAACTTAAACAGAGAGTCAAGACATTAATTTTGCCAAAAAAATATTTTATCTGCAACTCCGGCATTCCTTGAAGTGAAATTTTTGCAGCCAGAGTGATCCATAAACGCTTCCGTTTTCACTGTAACAATTTTGAATTTAGGCAACAAAATAAACCTAACTTTAAAAAATAACTGCCGAATAATTAAAGTTAAAAGCATACAAATTTTAGCTAAATTTTGCTTCACATTATTTTCAAGAAGTATTGAAAGGTGGTTGCACATTTACAGTGGTTTGTAATCATAAACATTTTAATGAATTAATTATTATTTTTATTTATAACTGAATAAAAGGGTAAATCCTATAAATAATTGATTCAACAAATGCCTCAAGTTTTTAGTTCAGCTTTCGGTGCAGACCAGAAAGAAGCCCTCCGACAAGGATAAAAGAAATTTCATGGCCACTGACAAACATGCAGAGAGAATCATGGGAAAGTTTGCATGGCTTCATTGCTCTAAATTCTGTGAATGTTTATCTTTGGCTGTAGAGTCAAGGACGTCTTCTAATTCTTTCCAGACGTGGTAGCAATGGTTTCACCTTCTACCAAGGTTTTTCCTATCAGTCACTGAAACGGGACTGCTCCGTACAAACAAAGACTGCTCCCAGCTCATTCTGATCCCTGTTCTTCAACCTGTGTGCTTCGGTGCACTAATGTGCCATGAAAAATTACTCAATTTCACCAAATAGGTCTAATAAAACATTAATATCGCCAGGATATCAGTTGTGTTCACCAAGTACCAAGAAACGTGAAAGGTTAGGTGTTTAAGTCCTATTCAAGACACTGATAAGAATGACTGTATGTTGTTAATATTCTTTTTGGTTTGTGGTGTGGCTTTTGATTTTTATCACGGAAAAAGTGTGGCTTGGTTTAAAAAAAGGTTCAAAAATTCTGATGTGGCGTACTGAGTTTCTCAAGTGACCAAGAAGCAGTTGAAGGCTGGGCTGCCAAGCAGGAGAAGACTCAAGTCCTGACATGTGGGCACTGTACACAAACTTTGTTTTTCTCTGCAGTTTTGAGTTTTTTTCTTATACATTTTTAAAAAGTAAATATTTGTCTTTAACATGCCTGTTTAGCTTTTTTTTTTTTTAAATAATATTAAAGCGATTCATGAAAATAAATGGTTTAAATTCATTCATTCAATTAGAAATGTTATTTGTTTGGCTGCATATTAAATGACAATATTTTCAGCCTTCTGATGGCTCAACTTATATTTTCTCTCTCCTCGGTGTTTTTACTGAAACGTGAAAGACATGAAAACCAGAGAGCCATCAGAAGCTCCTTCTGTTTAATTGAGAAAGCTGCTTCTTTGGATGAACTTTGGCACATCTGTCACAGACAATCAGATTGGGACGCATATTCCTTAGAGTACAGGAGAAACGTAACAGCAGGATAACTGTATTACAAAAAAGGATGAAGGAAGTAAATGTGTTCCTCAAACAGGGAAGGTTCGGGGTCAGTTTTGCGTCTGGAAAGGCCTGATTTGTTGTCCATCTTGCGCCGAACGGCTATAGAACCTCCACCTACGGTTCCGATATGTTCTAAAGCAAGGGGTTAAAAGCCGAATGCAGATGAGAACACTCACCCGTATGTTTATCCTTCTAACCATGGAATCCGCGTTTCTTTCGCTCCTGAGCTGCGGTTCTTCGTGGAGGAGGACGCGCCGAAGAGCCGTCACAGCCTCCCCCATCTGAAAACACACCACCTCCTCCTCTGCCCCCTGTATCTCCTTAAAGTCCCAACAACTTAAAAACTGAGTGAAAGCAAACCTTTGCCCAAACCTAATTCTTTTCCTAATGCGTTTCAAATTAAATATGGAGCGGTGAGGTTGCCAAAATTGTTAAATGTTTAATTTCTATTAACATACTGGTTTAAGACTTAAATATGGCATTTATACTTAAACTTTATTCAGTTAAAAGCCAGTGGCTTTAACTGAATCAAGTTGGAATTTATTAGAACAGATGTTATTGTAGAAGAGATGTACTTTGAGTCTAAACAGGCTTAGTTAAAAATAAACCCAAGAATCGGCCTCACCCAATTGTGATTTGATCATTTAAATACTGAGATTGTGAACAGGATACATCTCAATTCAATTGTTTTCCTGTATAATTATAGTAAGCATTTAAGTGAAGTTTACATTTCATATGAACCCAAGCTTAATTTGTACACATTTAATCCCCTTAAAGTTATGAAATTAAATTTTTGGGGAAAAAAAAAAAAAAAAAAAAAAAGTTATTAAATCAACTTTCATTTAATGTTAAATTTGACCATTATTTTCACCCCAAATGTAGCCCTGTTTGCACAAAGTTTCACCCATCACCACTACAACTTGCAGATTGGCAAGTTGTTTTTCAACACAAGCTTGCAAAGAAAACCTGGAAGAATTAGACTGGGTTTTCACTTGCTTCTACCAGAAGATTTCAGATGTGGCCTTTGTGGTTTATTACAAAAATATAAATACATTTACTTTGGGACCAATAAACTCTGACTCCTTGTTCCATTCTTTGTCTGCAATTGTGATTTAAAAAGAAAGAAATTAAGACTGAAGTCACTAAGTGAAAACATTTTAATGAACTAAGAAAGAGCATTTCAGTCACCACCTAGAGTTTAACCTGAAACAAGAAAGCAAAGTTGGTCAAATGTTCAAGAGAACTTGAATGACATGGTGTGACATACCACTAGAGTGCTGCGGGGGACCTGGGAAGAGCTTCTGCTGGTAAGGACCTTGATCATCATCATCATCGTCATCATCATCATAAGACTCATGTTCCTTCAGGTAGTGGACATCCTTGTAGTAGTCTTTGCCCCTCTCGTGGCTCTGGCTGAATGTGCTGTATGTGCCAGGTGGATACAGCCCATACAGGAGCCTGTAGTCAAAGCTAGGATAAGGGTTACCCCAGTAACCAGGCAGGACAACGCTTGGCAAAACCAGATTTGTAGAGCTTTGCTGAGATTCTGTGAGGTCAGGCGGATAGCCAAATTCTTCCGTCTGCTGCTGGTAGTTTCCCAGTTCAGCTTCCTTCACGACATTGGAGGTCTCTCCTGACTGCAGGACAGGTCCAGCTGGTGGCAGAGGTGGTTGTGGGAGGAGTTCACTGGTACTTTGGGCCTGAGCATCTATTGATGCTTCCTCAAAGATTTGAGGAGGAACAAGCCACCTTGCCTCTGGAGATAAAAATTAACCACAATTTTAGCTGAATGCTATCCCTCCATCCTTTTAAGTCCACCCCTTATTT
This sequence comes from Adrianichthys oophorus, assembly GCA_036245035.1. Classification (NCBI taxonomy): domain Eukaryota; kingdom Metazoa; phylum Chordata; class Actinopteri; order Beloniformes; family Adrianichthyidae; genus Adrianichthys; species Adrianichthys oophorus. The sequence continues at coordinate 8,385,874 of BSAI01000162.1, forward strand.
CAGTGAATGACCTTTAGAGAATTAAAGTATCTTGAGTTAAGCACTTGCTTTACGGTATCCAGTCTACTAGCAATGAGACCAAGAACATTTCAAGTTGCATATCCTTACCAGGCATGCCAGGTTGTGCTGCTTCAGGCTGTGTAGCATCAGACTGCTCAGCTTGAACAGAAGAGTCAGAGCCAGTGGAGTAGAAATTCTCTGCAGTGGCAGAATTCATGGTGCCAAGTGCTGGAGCAGCCTCAGCCACCTCATGAGAGAGACTGGGCTCCTGGACAAAGAACTGCACCGGTTGAGACATTATTCTGGCAGTACTGTATTGCACAGGTGCAGCATAGTCTGAAGCCACTCTTGGATTTGAAGCATAGTAGGAGTCATGTGTGTCTATACTGCTCTGGTCAGTGGATTTTGAGCCTAGTTAAGATAAAAATTTTAAAAATAAAAAAAAGGTAGTTTAATGTAAACAGTTCAGTAGATGCAAAAAAAAAAGTAAGATTATTCTTACCTTTTAAGGGGAGCCCAAATGAACCCAAAGCAAGCAAGGCAAAGAAGAAAACCCTGGAAGCATTAGAAAACAACATTACCATAATTCAAAATTTTACTTTGCTAATTGAATTCAGAAAACCACTTCCTGCTAATTCATACCTTAAACAAACCTGAGCTGCCATTATTTATTTTTTTGAAGCTAACTAATACCAAACTTTAGCAGTGAGGGGTTATAAATGCTACCAGATCTGCTCCATCCAATCACACAATGACAACTTAATCCCACACAGCTGCTCTTGAGTAACTTGGAAAAAAAAAATACTGAAAGCTGTTTGAGATAGACAAAAATGTTACTTCATACTCTTTTTATTTTAAATATCAGTGTTTTTTTAGTTATTAATTTACATTCAGTTCTCTTAAAGTTTGTGCATAAATGTTTTGAAATATTTGGAGAATCATGTTTTTTTTTTTTTTATTTATCCAAAGCTGATGTGATCAAACTCAAAGTGAGTACTGTAAGGAGCCGTTCTGGGGTTGAAGGGATATGGCTTAGTGCAATGTCACTTTGGTTGAATGAAAATGTAAAAAAATTATTCTTTAGCTGTGTCAAAACTTTTGTTCCTTTAAATTCTATATGTCATTAATTTTTTTGACCCAACACATGCAGTTGAATCAATTAAATACACTTGATTTTCATATTGGACAAAAAAAAGGGATAACCTGTGTGTGTTTGAGGACAACTGGTGAAAACTGAAGAATGTCTCCAATGGAGTGATTTTTTTGGGGGTCATATTTACTGTTTAGAACAGGGATAGACAAATCCAGGCCTCGAGGGCTGCAGTGTCTGCATGATTTCCAAATATCTGAGCCCTACTCATGACTGATTTCCTGGTTCATGTGTGTCCAGCCAATTAGAACATGGCAGAGAATGGTATGTTGGAAAACATGCAGGAATACAGCCCTCGAGGCCTGGAGTTGCCTATCCCTGGTTTAGAATGTTTCTTTTGTCTTGGGCGAAACAGAGCAGTGGTGGTTTGCACTCTCACTTCACAGGGAGAAGATTCAAATCCCAACTGGATCCTTTCTGTGTGGTGTTTTCATGTTCGTCCTGTGTACAGGGGTGTTTTGTCAGGGCACTCCAGCCCCCTCCTACAGTCCAAAACATGCTTCTTAGGTTGGTGACTTCAAATTTTCCTTAAGTGAGAGTGTGTGTATGAGTGTCTGGCCCTGTGATGAACTGACACGCCTCCCGTTTACCCTACAATCATCCTTAAGTATCTGGGATAGCCTCCAATAACCCCTGTGACTCTGCACAGGATTAATATGTAACAAATTTTCTTTTGTAAATACTTTGGTTTTTGTTCTCATGTACAAGCTACCTCTAATATTCACAATTCATAAACTCCAACCCATGAAGATCTTCAGGAAAACATGTCCTGCCCCGACTAACCCCATACATATATTAATGGTATGAACCATTGCAAAAAGTTTTGATGAGCTGAATGAGAACAGGTACTTCCTATTCATTTAGACCAGTTCTGTTTTCTATGAAGCTGAGACAAAAAAATGTTGGCATTAATTTCCAAAATATCAGTGAACTGACATTTGTCATGCTGTTTTTCCACAGCTTTCCCTGTTAAATTATGGAAACTTATTGTATACAAGAAAAGTTGGAATGCAAAAATACAATATGCTTCCATATTAAATATCAGGTAATTCAAAGTTTTGATGCATTAAACAGTACTAAGGCTTTTTGGAAGACAAGCAGGATGGTAGATCCGATGACCCAGGTTTAAGATCACTAGTCTGGGCATGTTTTGATTAACAGGGAGGTCAGTTGAAGGTTTAGATTCATTTTTTGGGATTATTCTCCAACTTAGCACTTCGTTTTAATATGACAATGAGGCATGATTGCAAGTATTTGAGAACAGCTTCAGAACTCAGAGTGAGTCATTGGTTAATTGGACTTTATTTTATGCTGCAGAGGTTCCCCTTTAAGTTTAATATTCCTTGTACACTCAAGCCAGTGATGAGAGTTCACCACTATTTTGATAGTCAAACATTTTTGCCTTTGTCTATCCCCATTTTGGACTTAACCAGGTAGGCCAGAGTTTAATCATGGAGCCAATGAAGGGCAACACTGACAGTGGTTTTGAGTCCAGTGACTCAACTACCCCTTGCCTTTTATTGGCAACGTAAAAGGTTTACGACAGTTTTTTTTTTTTAAACTCTGCTTTAGTGAAGCTGTGAGTTATACTTTAGCTTACAACTCAGTTTGTGGCAAACCTTTCAAAGAACAGGCCCATCATGTCACACTGTTGGTCCTTCAACTTGAAAATTCTTTAAACAAGACCAGTCCATTTCATACAACTTTATTCAAAGGCTTGCAATAAGCTTTAGCAGATGCAGTCTAGCATCAAACCTAGAAGAACAGAACAGTATTAAAAACATTACAAGTGTCAGAACTGTAAAATGATAACTATACATACCCTTGAGGCTACTTGTTGACCAGTTGAGTATTGTGGGGGACC